>CAUYON010153030.1:0-22568 GCA_963573935.1 Arctocebus calabarensis | reverse complement strand
CTTACCTCAATTCATATGTATGTTTTCAATTTTTGCTCATTTTACATATTTCTGTTCCCAATAATACTATGCCATTTTAGTATGCACTTTTTTAATTAATTTGAATTACTGTGTAATAAATCTGTTTTTATTTATATCATACATTGATACCTAAACTTTTCATTAAAAACCATGATACCTTTTACACAGAAGTTAAGCCAAATTTCACAGGTAAAGGACACAGTCCTCCACAAGCATGCCCTCATTGCCCTCATTTCAGATTCTAGCCATAAATCTGGGGCTTCCTAAGTGTCTCAGTCCATTTTGTGATGCTATAAAAATATCTAAAACTGGGTAATTTATAAAGAATGAAAATTTATTTTCTTTGGAGGCTGAGAAGTTCTGATCAAGGTCCTGCCTGATTTGATTTCCTGGTGAGGGCTGCTCTCCACTTCCAAGATGGTACCTATTGCTACATTCTCTGGAACGGAAGGATGCTGTGTTATCATGTGGCAGTGGCAGATCAGCAAGCTAATTGAACACTGTGTGAAGAGGATCCTTTCGTGAAAGAGGAAGCCTCATGGCCTAATCACCTATTAAAGATACTACCTCCTGATACTCACATTGACAAAATCTAAATTTTGGAGGGTATACATTCAAACCATAGCACTAGGGCACCTTCCCTTCTGAACAACTGTCTACAGAGTCAAGGTTCCTTTCATTAAAGTACACATTCCATTTCTGCATGACAAAGACTAAGTATTTTTTTTTTAATAAGAAAGAAATAAAGCAAAATTTGAGGCCAGCATCATTGGCAATGAATCTCCTTTTATACCTTTTATTAGGAAAAGGTCACATTTGGGAGAAAATGCTTAGAATAGAATCCAAATCATACAAGACATGGACAGTGGAAAAAAGGAAAGAGAAAGTCCAGATAAAAGTTGGAAGTAAAATAGACCACAGCAGACTCTAGAAAGTAAGAAGCTACATATTTCATTATTTCTGGGAAAAGTAGCACAGGAATCCTGGAGCCACATGACCAGAAATGTTAGCCTACTCCACTCCTACATTCTGAAAGTAAAGGGAGAGTGTTTTGACATAAAATGAGCATTAGAGAGGGGGCACCTGTGGCTCAAAGGAGTAGGGTGCCGGCCTCATATGCTGGGGGTGGTGGGTTCAAACCCAGCCCTGGTTAAAAACTGCAAAAAAAAAAAAAAAAAAGAGCATTAGAAAAAGGATCATAGTTGACTACAAAACAATTGTATTATGTGTGGATTATTACCAAATTTGAGATACACAAAAATCAAGAAACATAAAATCCATGCAGGTGGAAATAAATGAAGCCCTCCCAGCAACACCAATAAGCCAAGCAAGTTGAAACTTGCACTGGTGAATCAGAAAGGATGCTGTCCTTCAACTCCATCCAGGTTAAGATAAAAGATGTATCACAAAAATGGAAAACTAAATATCTGATGTACTCAATAATAATATAAAATCAGTAGAGGAACAACTATATGCCCACACGAGAGAAAAACACAGTTAAATTGAAGTAGGGGTCAGGAAGAGGAGAGAGGAGAAACGAGGGAGAAGAAGGGAGGAAGGAAGGAGGGTGGTAAGCTCCCACCTGACCAATACAATGTAGGAGTATGTGGCACACCTCCTGGGTGAAGGGTACAGCTACAACTTGGACTTTACCTAACAATTACAAAGAACGTAACCTAATTGTGTGTACACTCATATTAATCTGAAAAAAGAAAGAAAAGAGACTGTCAACTGTGTTTCTTGGAAATAAATTATAGACTGTAACACAGTCTTTCTCAAAACTTTCATCATAACCCCCATAAGACCAAAAAAAAAGGAGAGAGAGAAATAATAGCTACTGAAGTGGCTAAAATATGAAGCTCAAAGAAAAGTAAACAAATACAAAGAGAATGATCTCCAGAAATCTGAGTTTGGTACCCTTGGATCTTTGGCCAATGGCTGAGCTGTGCAAGCACAAACTAAGACTCTTTATTTATTTAATTTCAGATTAATGCAGGGTATAAATAATTAGATTACAATGTTTGCATTTGTTAGGTAGAGTCCCTGTTGTTGTGTCCTGCACCCAGAAGATGTGCCAAAAACCCTTACAGAACAAGACTCTATAAGGCCAAGAAAAGCTGTGACTTGAGTGAAGATTCTAAAGCTTGCACAGGACTGGGGTATTGGGTTTCTGCCTAGGAAGAGTGAGAGACCTCAATGACCCCTGAGGTGCTAAATGGATACACAAGAAAGGCCAAATCTAACTGGTAGAACATCATAGCCACAGACTAGCTCTACCATATTAAGATGTATAAACAATCCTCTAAAACTGGGGTGGGTAATTTTCATGTTGGAAGCCCACATTAATTTAGCAATCAAATAAGGCCACATTCAAGAAACTGCAATTAGATATACTTTAAAATGTACATTATTTTATAAAAATCTAACTACCTGTGCTTAATAATTTGAAAAAATGAAAACTATTTCTTAATTTTAAAGTGAGCTAGCTTTTTAATGACTTTGTTGTTTCTTTTTGTTGGAAAGTATTTGAATATTTGGTTGCAGCATAGAGGTCTGTAGTTATAGTTGATTCTCTAGATGGGTATCAGTCATTTGTGACCTGAAGGGTTAGTTAAGAAAATGTAGATTTGGAGCAATAAATGGTTGAAAAGCAAAAAAGCATTTTTAGGACATGTTTCTGAAGGCATGAGTATTCTACTGCAATTTTCCATATTTCAACTGGATGTTTCTTAGCATCAAACAAGGACTTGCAAATGTCATCTACTGAGAATTCAATCAATTCCATCTGTAGTTCTTTAGGTGCCTTGGTGATATCACCCAGGTAAGGCTGAAGTACTAATTTGATTGTGATATCATGATTTTCAAAGTCAGTAAACATTTCATTGTTTTCTCCAATTAATAAGTCCAGAATAGCTGCATGATCTTCAAATAATTTGTATATCATCCTGCTCATCAATGATCTTCAGTAACTGGGGAAAATATTCATCCAAAATCTCCTTCTGAAGAAATATTTTGAAAAAAAGATAGCTTTTTTCAAAATATTTGTGGTTTTGCCACATATAATATATATGGTATAGACTTAGTTTTACCTTGCAAAGAGATTTTGATATGACATGATATCACACAAATGCTGCATTCCTATAGAACTCTTTTTTTAAAGGCCAAGCTCATGCCTTTAACCCTAGCACTCTAGGAGGCCAAAGCAGGTGGATTCCTGAGCTCAACAGGTTTGAGACTAGCTTGAGCCAAAGCAAGACCTTATCTCTAAACTTAGCCAGGTGTTGTGGTGGGCACCTGTAGTCCCAGCTAGTTTGGAGGCTGAGGGAAGAGAATGGCTTGGGCCAAAGAGTTTGAGCTATGAGCTATGACACACCATAGTACTCTACCGAGGGTAACTAACTGAAACTGTTTCAAAAAAAGAAAGAAAGGAAAGAAAAGAAATTCTTCTTTCAATAATTCACATTGCTGATTCTGTTCTTTGCAAAATTTATCTTTTCTTGCAGAGATAAAATTTTGGCTAATACCTGTTCCTGTGATAGCCAGCACACTTTAATACTCAAATCCACCTTGAGCAACTCATTGTTCAACTTAACGTTATGAAACTGAGCACACTATGTTGCATTTGCAGGAATATAGTAAACGATACTTATAATTTGTTGCAAAGTGTCACTTAAAATAGTAGTTTTAGCACAGAGATTTTGCTGATGCAAGATAAAATGAAACGAGAGGATATGGATCTGTTAATCCTTTAAATCAGTGCAATAAACCCTTCATGTTTTCCTGTCATGGAAGGTACACCCTCTGTATGTATATATATATACAGACACACATATATATACTCACTAAATTTACCAAATTCAGTCCAACTTAATGATATTTACCTTGAAAGTTGTCAAAGATATCTGTCCCTCCTATTCTGTTCACAAGAGTACTCAAAACAAGTAACTCTTTGTAGCAAAGAAGATCTACTGTTATGAACCCAATGAGGTATAAAACCTGTGCCGAGTCTTTAGTTGATTTATGCAAAGCAATTGAATAACATATTTTTTACTGATATGAACATATTTTCTCCAATCAGTTATGGTTCTTTTCAAAGAGGCAGTTGTTTGTACATTGAAATGTTCGTGAGGTTTAAGCACCCCAAAACTTCAACAATGCATTCTCTCACAATTTACGCTTCACTAAATGACTTCCCTTTCTCCGCTGAGTATGTAAGCTACTGTATAAATTGACTCAGTGGCATTATTGCCAGATTTTGTGGCTACTTGAAAAAATTGTCTTTACTTTTGCCTTTCATCTTTTAATTTTTGCAATAAAACCTTTCATACCTCTCCCTCTAATTTAAAATATCTGTGGTCCTTATGAGTGTTGTAGTGCAGTATCACAAAGCAAGCAACATCTTATCTTTAGCAGAAACAAGATAATACTGCAATTCTCAATCCTTATTAAATAATCAGCCTTCTTTCTCTCACTTTCTCTTGATCTTCTTTGACATGATAGACTGCTAAGCAGACAGAATTTACAAACAAACAAACAAAAAAACCTGTTAAGCTGTGCAACTATTCACAAATTTCCCTTCAAACAGAAGCACAGCGCACTGTAGTTAAAAGCTGATAACAAACTGGTGTACTGGACCCCCATAAACTTGTTACTCAGCTGCATGTGGTAGTGGTGTGAGTCCGGCAGGGAAATTTAGAACTAAATCATGAGAACAGTACTCATCAGTTTAGCTCTTATTGCATACTAATGTTCTCAGTGTGCTGGTTGATCTGTGAAGATTATTTCATTGAAGCATATTTTCTTCTTTGGTATTTTAAATACATTAATTTTAAAAATTAAATGAAAATATAAAATATGAACAAAGATGTATTAATAAAAACAAAAGGAATTGTTCTGTAAAACTTAGACTCAATCAAAAGGCTACTCTTAGAAAGCCACAGATTTCCTCATCCCTGGTTTATACCTCGTAAAAATGCAAACATGATCACCAAAAACATTTTCTCTTGTTCTTAGCCATCTATTTGAAATATCTAAAACGTGAAATGCTCACCCGTAGGATAACTAAATAAACTATGATGTGCTGATTAATAGCAACCATAAGAACAATTTACAACAGATGGCCAAAAGAATGAATATCAGAAATGCAATATTCAGTGAAAGAAGTCACACCTAAGAAGTACATACTGTGTGATTCCACTTGTATAATACAAAACCAGAGGAAACAAATCTATGCTGTGAAAAGTCAGAGGAGTGGTTACCCCGAGAGAGAGAGAGTGACTGGAACAGACAATGGGTAAAACCCGCAGCAGCATCTAATGTTCTTTTCATTGATCAGGGTACTGTTTTCATGGGTACATTTACTATGTGAAAATTCAGGGAGCAATCCACTTGGATATATGCACATTTACTTATGTAAATTCTTCTTCAATGACAGTTCGTAAAATGGAAAAATAAATACGCTCTGAGAAGAGAAAATGAGTGAGGATTTCAATGGAACAAGATTGGCTCTCAGTAATTGTTAATTTTGTGTGATAGGTACACGGAGGTTAATTTAACATTTTAACATTTACTGTTATAAATGTTTGAAACTTTCTGAAATATATGATAAAATAAGCATTGAAGAAAAGAAGGAGAAAAGATAATTGTATACGCCTATCATTTGTGAATACAGAGATGTAGGCATATGAGAATCGTGCTCTGGGGAGGAGAGAGAGGTGAACAAAAGTGCCATTTGTTTTTGTTACAAACATTGTAGACTATTTGATTTCCTAATCTATGTACATGTTTTATTTTGATAAATTGAAAGTCAAATTTAAATGTCAAATAATAGTTGGAAGGAAAGAAGATTAAAAAGCCCTATGATTTTAATCTAAAATGATAATAAAATTATATTTTCAATTTCTATTACTTGAGAGAATTAGAATAAAAGGTCAGAAATTGGAGTTCAGGCCTGAGATGCTATAACTTCATATAAAATTTAAATTAACATTCATGAACTAAAAGAAAAAAAGGGGGGGGAAGAATATCAACAAGGAGCCGTAATTCCTTGACAAGGAACACCTTGGAAACTAGAATTTGGAGACAGTGAGAATTTACATACAGCTTAATATTGTATAGTTATATTTTAACAATGTAGTAAGTTGATTCTAATCTTTTAAGCTTATTTAGCCACATCATGCAGGAGAGGAGTGAAAGTGACACTAGAAAGTGGGTACATAAGCATTTCTTACGTTAGACTCTATAAATGTAAGTAGTTAAAATATACCAAAGTTCACAACACTGCACTCAGAGGGAACTGTTTATAAATGCATAAATAGGTAATGACAATAAAGGCCCTTAACTACCATCTGGTTAAGGTGAGAAGGTGAGGTATTAAAAAGAAGATAGGCAAAATGTGGAAGAAGAATCCAGACCAAACCATGCCATAGATGTTCCATTTAGCAATCCCTACTCTGTAATACATGTACATATGTATGATGTATTTTTTATATATATATATATATACACATATATATCCATAAACATATTTGTGAGTAAATTAGTTGTAGAGACTGCTGTCATTAAATACTGTGGGTTCATTGCTTTTAAAACAACTTTTTTCTTATTTTTACGAAAGTCTAATACTTTGCTAGGTATAGATACCTGAGCTTTAAGTAGAACCTCCATCAACATTCCAGAACTCACAGAGGTCCAAAGCAGGTAAGCAGCCTCCTGTAATCTTATTAAAGCTAATTTTTTTTCTGTGAAATAGTGTTACCAAAGCACTACATAGTGTGTCAGTGACCTATATTCTAAACTAAGGTTTAAATCTACACAATTATAAATGTTTGATGAAATTTACTACAGGAATCACTACACATTAACAACAAAAGTGGGAATCACTTTATCTGGAAACTCCCACAAGAAGCTGTTATACTCAGGCGTAGCTAAAACTATTCTAAAATCAAACTCAACAATGCACTGTTTATGTATAATTTAATGTCTAGAATAATCCTTCTCCTCAGTAGCACATGATCTGAATGATCTGATAGCACAATTGGTTCAATAATTATCCATTCAGCCATCCAAATACTTCCCTAGGAAACTGAATCAGTTTACCACTTTGAGGATTCACAATAAAATATTAAATAGGCTTTTCTCTAAATATGTTGACTATTTTCCTCTTGTAAATGTATTTCTGAATTATGTAATTTGTCTAGATAGTGAACATGATTTTGCAGATGAAGCATAGTATTTGGAATTAGACCTAGTTTCCAGCCCTGGCTCTGCCATTCCCCAGATGTATGATTTTACCTTTTAGAGCATCAACCTTTTCATCTATAAAATGGGGACACATGATTATACTTTATGTAATTATTTTGAATACTCTATGTAGAATTGTAATCAATACATGTTCCTTTCTTGCTTCCATGAAATCCATCACAGAGGTAGCTATCAGTAAGATGCTGAGAATCCATGGACCATTAGCATCCAAAGCAGTAAGTAACACCATATCTTTTCAGTTATTTTTTTTAAAGGACTTATTTCTTTTCAAATTCCTCCAACAAAAACAATTATCAGTTAGAGCAAGACTCTAAATCTTCTTCTAAATCCTCAAGGCAAATTTTGCTTTTGCCTTCCCACTGATAATAAGCCTGATAAAATCTGATGGGAAGTAAATATTAAAAAATGAAAGGTTCATTTTAAGAATGGATGAGAAGAGGGAATTTATGTAAGCAGAGTCACAAACATTTTAAGTTTGCCCTAAATAAAACTGTTCCTGTGTGTGTGTGTGTATATTTATATATATATATTTACATTTTCATTTTCTTAGGTAAAGTTCACATCTTCCCCAAAATACTGACAGAACAAAAAACAAACAAACAAAAAAAAACCCCCAAAGTCATTGAATTCAATGGTTCACTTGGAAAGCTGCTTACTTGGAAAGCTGAGGCAAGAGAATTGCCTAAGCCCAGGAGTTGGAGGTTGCTGTGAGCTGTGTGACGCCATGGCACTCCACCAAGGGTGATAAAGTGAGACTCTGTCTCTACAAAAAAAAAAAAAAAATACCACTGCTAATCTCTGTCCCGTACCAGACAATATCATTGTCTGATCCTCTGTCCAATACCACCAGCTTCTAGGAGAGGAGAAAAAGTATGTTATATATTGGTAAGAGGAAAAATGAGAGACAACACAATTGATTGGGCATTTGCCTTTGATGCTTCTATTTGATTAAAAAAAAAAAGAAGTCATTTTTCTTTTGATTAAATAAATATACTGATGACCTAGGAGACTTTTACAGCTTTCTTGGAGAATCAAGATCAGTTTTTCTCCAAAGGTTGGATGGGTGCACTTGTACTGAGGATTGGATCAGAATCTCGGCAGTGCCCTTTCTGTATTATAAAAACTTTAGCCATCATTATTCTCAGGCTCCCCTTGGAAAACTACGGAGTGGCAGGGGAGGTGTGACTGCTGGGGGAGTTCTATAAAGTGGAAGTAGAGGCTCGCTGAGAATCATTTTCAGTTGAATGCGATTTAGGGCAAATCAATAGGTGACAACTCTACTGGCAGCAATCTACAAGAAGAATTATCTTTTTTGTTCTGAAAAATGTCCTATAAATCAAACAATAAAGATTATGTCCTTCCTTTCAGTCAGAAACATGTACTAACAATGAGTCAGGTTCCTCCCAGAAAATATGACCTGTTTGCTTTCTAGCCTCAGTGAAAAGTTCAGCTGAGAATAGTGATATTCAGAATAGTTAACCAAGAAAGATGAGTCCCAAAACCTGTCCACAGAAAGATGCTGGGCTGGCTGGATCGCAGACACCTAGGAGTTTATTAAAAGTACATATTCCCAGACTGTGGGCCATAGAATTTGATTCTCTAGGTCTGTGGGAGGTCCCAGGAACATGTATTTTTAAAACTTTCCCAGTAAACTAAACAATGTATAATATATCCATACAATAATATACAACACATATGCAAAAAAGAATGAGGAATTTCTTTTGGGGAAATGTATGGATAGAGGCCAATCTTCAAGATATTTTACTAAGTGAAAAGTGCAAGACAGTATATCTTATTTTACTAGTGCTGTTCAAAAGAAGAATGAACATACGCATTTGTTTATATATGCGTGAAATATTTCTGGAAGATTACCCAAATTGCTGATAATATTGGTTTTGTCTCTTGTGGGAAGAACTGGGTGTTGGCAGATAGGAGTGGGAGAGAGATTTTCCCACTTACCCCTTTATATCTTTTGAAATTTGAGTTAAGTAAAAATATTATGTATTCAAAAATTACCCAATAAAATATATTTTCTATTATACTCAGGACAAAATATTGCTTTTATATAAATCTCCAAGTGGCTCTGATGTTCATCCAGGAATTTAACTAAAACTGGCTAGGAAATATGTAATATGTAACATGTTAATATAATAATATGTAAACATGTAGTACGTAACATATGCATGTCTCTAAAGCATATGAAGATAGAGCACTAGAAAACTAACTACAAAGCAGTTTCACTAATATGAATGTTACAGTCCTAAAAACCTCACTTCTTTCTAACCTGTATAGTTCCTGGTGAAGTTACAATAGATCTGGAAAAAAAAAAAATGATGTGTCTTTTTGCCAGCTAAATTGCCACCTTCTTATAGAAATAGCAAAAACACAATTTATAATTTATTCAGACAGTTTTGAATTATAAAATTCTTAATTATTTTTTGTAATTGGAAGGGACATAAATTATTTCAAAATAATGTTTTATACCATGCCACTGAAAGTGAATGAATTTCAAAATTAAATACAGCCACATTACACTTGAACTACATTTGATTACCCTCCTCATAGCTTTCATATGATGGCTAAAACCCAATTATAGCACAAGAATACAGGGAAAAGGGAAAAGGAGGGGAGGGGAGGGGGGGCTGGGTAAAGGGAGGGCAATTGGTGGGATCACACCTACGGTGCATCTTAGCAGGGTACTGGTGAAACTTATTAAACGTAGGATATCAATATCTTCATATAGTGATTAAGAAAATGCCATGAAGGCTATCTCTAACAGTATTACCAAAATATTTCTGATTGTATATGAAGTAAGCACATTGTGCCCCATGATTGTACCAATGTACACAATTATGATTTAATAAAATTATTTTAAAAAAGATTCCAAAGGGGAAAAAAATAAATAAATCTTCACAGAAAATATACCTTAATGTTATTCATTTGGCTTTAGAGTTGATCGAGAAATATCTAATCAAATACATCTGCATTTTCTGTGAAACTGTTAAAGACTGTGTTATCATTGGGTTCCCTGATGCCACTTACATAAATCACAATTTTCAGTTAAAATTCTGTCCCAGAAAATGTTTTTTAAGAAATATATGCTTCCTTTTATCAAATGAAAATTGCTGCCAAGAAACTTGTGGTTAAATACTATTTCAGTTATAGTATATGGCAAATTTCCTTACAAATTTTGGGATGCTCTAGCTTTGGGAGAGGGCAAAACAAAGGCAAACATCACTTGTTTATAAAATTTAAGTAACAGGATTTTTAAAAAATTAGTCAGAATGTCACTCTGTTGCCCAAGCTAGAGTGCCTTGGGACCAGCCTAGCTCACAGCAACCTCAAATTCCTGAGTTCAGGCAACAAGCAATCCTCCTGCCTCAGCAACCTGAGTAACTGAGACCATGGGTGCCCACCACTACACCCAGCTAGTTTTTCTATTTTTAGTAGAAATGGGGATCTCACTCTTGCTCAGACTGGTCTCAAAGTCCTGAGCTCAAGCAATCCTCTGTCCTCAGTCTCTCAGAGTGCTAGGATTATAGGTGTGAGCCACTAGACCCAGCCTGGCATGATATTTTTTGAAAAGCAAATAAAACACTCTTTTACTGGATAGCAATTTGTATAATTTCTAGTTTTAATTAAAATGTTGCTCCCTACATATGGTAAAGCAATTGAGCAGACAATAATTATGCTCTCTTTCATTGAGAGGGTCTGAGGGAGAAGGAAGCTAATGACAAATGTTCCCCCTTTTGATGTTGTGATTCTTGAGTGGATTGGGCCAGTGAATACAAACCTTAAATAGATGGATAGGAATAGTGAGAGAAATACTCTAAGAGCTAAATCTAAGAAAAGCCACAGTCCATCTCCTATGCCATGTGAATTCTCTTAGATCTTTTATTAAGGTCCCATTACATCCATCCTCTTCTAGCCATTCTTGATTCCTCTGGCTAATGCATCTGCAGAACTAGGTGGCTTATATAGTGGGGTGACCCAGACCTTCATCTTTCATGGTTGGGACCCTCAGTCATCAGGACTTTCTCAGGCCTTGACTGTTGCATTTATATGTATCCATTCTTTATCAAAACTGGGCAGTGTAACAGCAAGAGATATCCCAGTGGATTATGCGCTTCTGACCGTACTCTCCCCTATGCTTATATTTGAGCAAGAGCTCCAGTTCCACCAAGTGCCCTTGCCCAGAGGGTTAATTGCTTTCTGCATGTGCTACTTTCTTTGACACCTTGTCAGGAGGACCCCAAAGTAACAGTAGTAGTTTTAGTTTAAAGTTTAATGGAACTATTGCTATTTCCTTTAATGAAACATTTTACTCTGTGGGAGCAAAATATCTAGATCAACATTGTCTACAGTTGTAGGGATGGGAAGCAAAAATTCTACAAGCTGATCACTTGGAGGGATGGTAAGTAGGGTTAATCCTGCTTCCTTCTGTTAGATCCCAGCCCCATACATTATACCTGTTAGGGACACAGCATCATGCAGTGGTCATTGATTAAGCTGTGTACTAGGTCCTGGAACATGGCACCCAATTCTTGCAGAGTATCATAACCAAGCCAGTGCCTCAGTTACACTTTCAAAAGTCTACTCCATCACTCCACCAAACTGGAAACTTCTACATGGTGTAGTATGTGATGAAACCAGTGAAACTCATGGTCATGTGTTCACTGCCATCTCTCCTTTGTTGTCAATGGGACCTTAGTTTGATGAGTGTTGTGCATATTAGTGGGTCAAAGTTTCTGTAAGGCCTTGGATAGTGGTGCTGGCTGAAGTTGTAGACAGGAAAGGCAAACCAATACCCAGAATATGCACTGAGTCTATCTAAGATGAATTGCTGCTTCTGCAAGTGTAGAAGGGATTTAGAGTACTCAATGTGCCACCTAGTAGTTGGTTGATATCCTTGCATATTATGCCACATCACTGCCCTTTACATTGGTCTCTGTTGCTGGGAGGTGGGATATTAACAGTGAAAATAGCTCAGTTAGCCTTGGTGAGTGAGACACATGTTGTTGGGCCTGTACATAGTCTCCATCCCTGCCACTGTGACCACTCTGTTTATGTGACCATCTTCCCAGGCTTGTGGAGTCATGACAGAGGCCAGCTGATACCAACTGGCCAAGTTGTTCTGTCTCTTTGGTTTTTTAGTGTCTCTTCTTTGAAGGATGCTTTCTAGTGGGCATTAACATGTGATATGAAGACCTTTTCACCATAGGCTACTCACATGCATCTTTTCCAGATGCCCCTGTCACCAACTTTCCAATTTTTGTTTTTCCTGTTCCTTAAACAATAAGCTGAGTCATTTTCCTCTGCTTGTGAATTGGTAGAAATCACTGTTTTGGTCCACCATTCCTTCCATGCAAGGTGGATGAGTAAGCACACTGCCTAGAGCTGCCTGTGTGAAGATTTCCCTTCACTGCTTTCTTTCAGAGAAAGCCTTGAGTGAGGTCATAGTGCAACAGCAGTCCATTTCTAGCTAGCACTTCATATTGGGATGAGCCACCTATAAACCACAGTTGGCCTTTTTCTCCTTGGTAAGCTATAAAGGGGCCTCTCATGTGGCAGTTCATTTGTGCTGAGGGAGAGATGCCAAGGCAACTTAATTGTGTCCTCTTCTCTCTCTCAGCTGAGAGCCACCGGCTGCCAATGTTGCAGCAGTAAAAGGAATAGATGCCTTGGCTCTTCCCTAAAACAGGGACTTCATCAATTCTCAGATGCTAAAAATTCCAGGTATTTGCTTATTGTTTTGCTATTTTAAACAATGCCACTTAGAAAGTTCTTATGGTAAGCTGATAGCAAAAAACTATACAAACCAAAAGTGGAGAAATAATAAGATGATGACAGATGAAACTAGGAGACATGGGTTCTAGTCCTAGCTTTGCTATTATCTTTGAATTTTATATTTGACTAATCATTTCACTTCTCAGAGCCTTAACTGTCTTATCTGCATTATGAGACCAGTGAATAAGATCAATTTTTCCCAATCTAATGTCTACTGAGAAAGTAATAAAAATTCAAGAGCTATTTTCAGCATTGTATAAAGACTAATGAAAATAATTTATCTATCCTTGATAAGATTGGAGAGGATCAGGTAGGAGACATAGTGCTGCTAATTTAGACAAGCAAGAGAGCAATATCAAATACTGTAGAATAAAAGGATCCTAGAACATCATTGCATGATAGGTAATTCCAAGGTCATCTTTCCTAGCTCACAAACTCATACACAAATTCCCTCATTTTATCCCTTTTTAAGCCATCATAAACATTTCCTTGAGGTCCTCTGATACCACGGGTATGCCTGTCCAAGGGCAATAATACTTAGATTGTCCAAAGGCACTTCCTCCAGTCAGCAGTTGAGCTCTTTCTTTGCTCACTCCGCATTCTTTTTTCAGTATCTCCCACTCCACCGAGATTGCCAAATCCAATAGTCTCTTCTTTATTCTCATGTTAGCATACTTCTCAGCACCATTTGACACAGTTTACCAAACCTTCCTTCTTGAAATGAATTCTTTTCCTGGTCTCCAGATTAGCCTTGTCTCCTGACTTCCCTCCCAACTTACTGGCTGGTCCTTCTGAGTCTGGCTCTTGCTCTTCTACTACCCAATCTCTAAATCCTGGACTTCCCATGAGCTCCTGTCCATTCTCAAGGCTCCAGATAGTCTAGGCTTTCAAATCAGTGTCTTCCACTTGTCACTGTTCTCCTGAAACTTAGATTCAAATACCCAACTTCATACTTGACAGACATTGTTGGATGACTAACAGATACCTTAAACTTAATCTATCCATAAGATGATTCTTCATTTTTCTACCCAAACTCACTCTTTCCCAGCTTTACAGATATGAAACTTCTATTAGATCTCTCAGGTCAAAGACATAGAGTACATCCCTAATATAACTTTTTCTCTTTTTAATCTACCCCCAGTCATCTCTAACTCCAAAAGTCACCCCAATCTGACCATTCCCTTTATCTTCGTTATAACTATCTTGCTCCAAATCACCTCATTTCTTGTCTAGAGTTATTGGTAAAACCTTCCAACTGGGAAGGCAGCTTCCCAAGCAACTTTTCCTGCTTGCACTTTTGCTTTCTATAAACTATTTTCCATGTAATACAAGCAAGAACAATTCACAATTCACAGTAAGAATAACTTACTTAAAATATAAATCAAATTATGTCACTCCTCTACTTAAAACCTATTAAATGGCTTGCTCCTGATCATAGCTAAAAATTTGAAAGCCTTTGCTTCTCTTTTTCCTGTATCTGAACTTCCTGTAAACATTGCCCATGCTGTCTACAACCTTTTAGCCAAAATTGCCTTCTCTCTCACCTTAGGTTCCTTATACTACTTGTTCTCCTTTCTTGAAATATTTTTTTTTCCTCTTAATCTTTATCGCTCTTGCTCCTTATTATCTTATCATCATTCATGTCTCAGTCAAGATGACAGCTCTTTAGAGAGATATCCCTGGACACTCAGTTGAAACTAGCCATCTTGTCTTTTCCTACATCTAAACTGTCTACCCTATTTAATTCTTTTTTTTTTTTTTTTGGCCAGGGCTGGGTTTGAACCCGCCACCTCTGGCATATGGGGCCGGTGCCCTACTCACTGAGCCACAGCACCACCCTACCCTATTTAATTCTTGATGAACAGTGAACACTCTCTGGAATTTTTCTTGTTTGTTATTTTGTCTCCTCATTAAGAATGTGAGCTGTATGAGACCAGGGACATTGTCTGCCTTGTTGCTGCTTTTTTCTGAGGGCTTAGAAAAGATGTTGGCACATGGTATGTATTTAGGAAAAAATTTGTTAAAGAAATTGAGGAACCAGGAGATTCTAGTACTGTAAATCTCCTAACATAGTACCTAAAAATATCCAGGATAAGATCAAATTCTATTGTCATCCAAACTGTCATTCATGTTTTGACTTCTAAACTTTTTTTTTTTTTGAGACAGAGTCTCAAGCTATGGCCCTGTATAGAGTGCTGGGAGTCAGAGCTCACAGCATCCTCTAACTCTTGGACTTAAGCAATTCTCATTTTCCCAAGTAGCTGGGACTATAGGCGCCTGCCACAATGCCTGACTATTTTTTTGTTGCAGTTATCAATGTTGTTTAGCAGGCCTGGGCTGGGTTTGAACCCACCAGCCCTGGTGTATGTGGCCGGTGCCCTACTCACTGATGTATGAACGCCACCCTCTACACTCTTATTTTAAGAGTTGTACAACAAATATCACTTATTTGAAGATGATGGTTATCTTTGTCCAATGAAAAGCTCCTATTTTTAAAATGTGACATTTGTGGGAAGAAGATGTAGAGCAAAGTACATAGAGAATATGAAATGTCAATTGCCAAAAAGTGTAATAAAATACACTTCACAATAGCAGCACTGTTCCTTGTAAATACACATTTTTATATTATAGATTACAGCCACTATAATTTATTCTAATACATGACCTCTGCTCATAGTAAAGTGAGAGTAACTTTCATAGTAATTTAGATAGGATACTCTCAACAGGTTTTATTATCTTGGCTTTTTATGCAAATCCAAAGAATTTTGTCCAGGCATAGTAGGTTACTTTTCTTCTTGACAATCTGTTTCTTAGAATTCAATATCAATCATTTGTATTTGATCTTGCTGGGTTATAGAGCTTCACTAGATATTTTAAGATTTCCTAATTCTGGTAATTGTAATGCATTTTTCAAACTAGATTTATTCCATTATATGCACAAGCAAACTCAAATTCTCAGAACCAACCATTACTCCTCTTCCTTTCCCTATCATTTTCTTTCCTAATTGAACCACCAACAAAAGTCTAACCATGAGTTTACTACTATCCAACAATAGGACAACTTCTGTTGTGCTTCATTAATAACTAAAATGCATCCACTGTGTGCCAACTAATGTCCTCTGTGTTTCACAGCTTAATTTATTTACTCCTAAGGACACGTTCTGTTTCTTTGCCCATTTTAAGGATGGAGAAACTTGGCTGGGTGTGGTATCTCACACCTGTAATCCTATACTCCAGAAAGCTGAGGCAGGTGGATTGCTTGAGCTTTACAGTTCGAGACCAGCCTGAGAAGAGTGAGATCCTACCTCAACAAATAAATCAATAAAATAAAAAATAAAGATGGAGAAACTATGACACAGAGCAGTGAAGTAACTTGTGTAAGGCTAAATAGCTAGTATGTAGTGGACCTGGGCTGGGTAGCCAGGAAATCTTACTCCAGAACGTGTACTGTCAGACACTACACTACACCCCGCTGGTAAAACTCACATTTTCCATCTGATCTTTTAAACTATTATTACTCCAATCACTTTTACAGTTTGATAGATAGTGATAAATATTGTCTCCAGGAAAGGAGAAACATGACAAACTTCTTCAAGGGCTTCCTATATTACATAATTCCAAATTGCTTCATGGCCCAGATTTCCTCTGGAAATACTAGTGTATCTATTTTTCCTCTTAAAGTGTCAGAACTAAGCATTAGTTCTTATGTGGACTCAAGTGTATATAAAAAGAGATAATTATTTCCCCTTCCTATGAAGTATAATTTTGCTAACATAGTATCATCATCTTAGCTTATTTGGTAGCCACATTATAATCTTTACTCATATTTCTATCAAATATATTTTTGCATGATTTAAAGCTCCTTTGAGGCACTATACATACTTCCTAAAACACTTACAAGAGCCATACAAAAAGAAAGCTTCAACACAATGTGGCATCATACATTGAGAGTGGGCTTCTCTTAATCTTAGGGGACATATGTGTATTTATGCCTAAAATCCTTTAAAATAGTATGCATGAGAAAAAAAAATTTTAAGGCTAAAAATATTTTATTTTTAAAAAGCGTTAAAATAACAAAATAAGCAGAGAGAGGGAAGGGGGGAGAGGGGTAGGAGAAGGGAAGAGCAGAGAGAGGGAAGAAGAGAGGGGAGTGGGGTCTTGGTGTGTGACACAACTTCTGGGGGCAAGACACAATTATAGGAGGGACTTTACCTAACAAATAAAATCAGTGTAACCTGGTATCTTGTACCCTCAATGAATCCCCAACAATAAAAAATATATATTAAAAAAATAAATTGAAAAAATTATGGGCTACAAAAGCTACTTGAGGGGTCTGCTTATAGTACAGGGAAGGAAAATATTTACAGCCCTCAGCAACTGAAGGCCTTCCACTGCCCATGTATATGGGGAGAGAATAGAGGGTGAATGTGTGAAAAAGAGTAAAAGAGTTTGATTTTTCTGAGTCTTTTTTTTTTCTCTCCTGCAATAAATTCTTACAAATACTAGGCTTCCTGGTTGCTTTTTCTTCTAGTATTTTTCTCTGCTTCAACTATTTGAACTTAACCTTTGGCATTGTTTTCTTCATCTGTAACTTTGGAGTTTTGCAAAAAAGTGTCAGTTCAAGGATCTAGTATTTAGTTTCTTTATTTAACTTTTTTTTGCCTTGGTAAAATGTTTCATGATGGGCCAGTGGTAACGCTGAGTCTGCCCTGGCAACATGCACTGTTATTAGCTCTAATTTTTTTCTCCATATGATATTGGGTTGATTTCTAAAAACCTAAGTGATAGCTTTAACGTTTATTCCCAATAGGCTGCATCTTATTTTATGCCATATGTGCTAAGATCTTTTGGGAATCCTGTTCTCTCATAAGAATTGCTAAGCAGATTTTAGGCCACTCACAAATTGATAACACGCTATTTATTTAGCTCAATTATTTATGAAAATGGTAACCAACAACAAATTAAGAATGAGGTTCTGGGCTGGGTCCAGTGGCTCACATCTGTAATTCCAACTCTTTGAGAGATTGGGGTAAAAGGATTGCTTGAAGCCAGAAGTTTGAGACCAGCCTGAGCAAGAGTGAGATTTCTCCCCATCTCTATAAAAAAAAAAAAAAAAAAGGAAAAAAATAGCCAGATTTTTTGCACATTATAGTCCCAAGACACTTAGGAGGCTGAGGAAGGAGGATCATTTGACCTCAGGAGTTTGAGGTTGCTGTGAGCTACGATCACACCATTGTATCACTGCACTCTATCCCAGGCAACAGAATAAGACTCTGTCTTTTTTTTTTTTTTAAGAGTTTCTTCTAAGAAAAGATCACTAGAGATTTCTTTCTAAATAGATGACACATTGATATCATTATTCTTTGAAAGTAGACATTCCATTATTTATGGACCACTCTAAGTGGACCAGTGTGTAGTTTACCTTTTTCTGTCTTACTATCAGAGACATAATTCAGGTATATACTTTCTTTTCTTTTCTTTTCTTTTTCTTTTTCTTTTCCTTCTTTCTTTCTTTCTTTTTTTTTTTTTTTGAGACAGTTTCACTCTGTTGCTAAGGCTAGAGTGCCATGGTATCAGCTTAGCTCACAGCAACCTCAAACTCCTGGGTTCAAGCAATTCTCCTGTCTCAGCCTCCTGAGTAACTGGGAATACAGGCACACACCACAACACCTACCTAATTTTTTCACATTTTTTTTTTAGGTAGAGATGGGTTGTTGCTCTTGCTTAGGATGTTCTCAACCTCCTGAACTCAATTGATCCTCTGGCCTCAGCCTCCCAGAGTGCTAGGATTACTGTGCCTGACCCAGGTATACACTTTCAATAACATTTTTTGGAATATACACACTCTGTGCTTTTGTGTAATTAGAGATTAAGACTGGATCTGAAATGCTGTTCCCCAATATTTAGCTGTGTGGCCTTGGGCTAGTTACTAATCTACAGGTAAACAATTCCTCAACTATAAAATGGAAGGAAATAATAATTAAGATTAAATGAGAGAATGAATGTAAAATACTTAACCTAGAGTCTAACATCAAATAAATGCTTAAGAAACATTAGCTCTTCTCAACAGTGGTAGTTAACCTACCCAAAAGAAAGTGAGGTTAGTCTGGTACAGCTTAAATTTCAGGAGCCCATGTTGGGTCTTGGTGAATAAATCCCTCTTCTTTTTGTCAGAGTTTGCATGTTCTCATTTTATGCTGTTTGAAAACCATCCATTTTAATAATCTAATCTACAATTTGCATAGGGATTAATGTCTGACTCCATGATCTATAGGTGCAGAATTTACCTTTTTCCCTTGTTTAAAAAACGTGCACTGTATTTGCTTCTCTGTAGGCCGTGGCATTTTTCCCTTTGGCCACCATTCTTCAGTAGTAACAGTTTGCTGGTGCAAAAGCCTCATTCCCCTGTTTGCTCCGACCATGTGGTAAAGTTCATGTCAGCCAGGGCACTTGATGTTCTACCTTCCCACCCGTCTTTGACATCAGTTTCCTCCTAAACCCTCTGTTCTATGCTCTCCAGCAGGAAGATCATTGTCTTTGATACAGAACATAGGCAGGACAGGAACGGAGTGGTCCTGCTTTGTTTTTGTCGTCTGTTATCACCATCTGTCTCAAGCAGAGGGCCTACCCCTTCCTGTTTGTTCTTCTTGCTCATTAGTATAACTTTTACAACACCCCTCTTTCTGCCTTAGTATTTTACACAAATTTTAGCTGCATGAGAGTTTATGTCTTAAATTAGTGTTGGAGACTCATGCGAGTATTTTAAATTCACCGTTGGTTATCTGTTCGTCTTTCTGCTTTTGGTTGCCTTTTTGAAAAGTTAGCTCAGATATTTCCAGTTTAAAATGACATCTGAGGTAGTTTCTCCAAGTTTCGCCCTAAAATAATCTCTTAAGACCCAAATTAAAGGTAAAAACTCTATACACAGAATGTGACCCTGGAGAAGTTTAAGGCATTACTTATTTAAAATTAACCTGCCAGCCATATCTTAGTTTTAAGTGAATTCAGAAAGTCAATCATAAATGTGAGATGATGGGCGGTGTGGATTAATGGTTACAGCTATGGAGATGGTAGTAACTAGACAGATTCAGGACATAAAGAAGTAGAACCAACAATATTTACTAGTGGGTTGGATATAGGTTGAGAGAAGATGAATCAAGGATTCCCAAGCCTATAATTTATTTATAGTATAGATAGGTAATAAATGTTGTTGGGAGATGGAAGACTTTGGACTAGTTTTCTATTGGATATCCAAATTGAAATATCAAGTAGAATATAGGAGCTTGGAGCTCAGAAAAGAAGGGTAGGCTGGAAACAGAAATTCAGGTTATCTCCTAAAGAGCGTACTTAAAGTCCTGGAACCAGCTGGTATTACCCTCATGAGATCACAGACGTGAGGAGAGTGCCAAGGAGAGGACTTGGGTTATCAAAACATTTAGAGGTCTGGGGGAGCAACTGATGCAGTTTGAGGTGAAGCAGCCAAGAAAGAAAAGTCAGGGATGCATGATAACCTGGAAACCAGTTGGAGAATGTGTCAAGAAGGAAGAAATAATGCATCGTGTCAAATGGTACAAGCTCAAGTAAGATGATCTCAGAGAAGTGGCCATTGGCATTAATAGAATGAGGTCATTGGGGAGATAAGGTCCATTTTATCAGGTAAGTTAGGAGAAATGTCTAATTAGAATGATATTGAGGAGAAAATGAGGTGAAGGAGTACAGACAGTTAATATAGGCATTGTATCCTTCTCTGATGGAGAGCAGAGACATAGCCAAAAAGGTTTTGTTTGCTTATTTTTTTGGTTGGTTGGTTGTTTTGCTGGGTTATCACAAAGGATGCTTGAGTTTGGAGAGGGAGAAATTAATAATGTGGTAAAGAAAGAAAACACAGCAGCAAATATCCTCAAAAAAAGAAGGTAAGTGGAGAGGTCAGTCTAAGATAGGAACAGTGCCCCTTCTATTATAACTAGAAGGAAGACCAAAATGTGTGTACAGATACAAGTAGGTTGATGCTCTATCTGGTTGGATGATGAGGTAGTTCTTATTGGAGTGGAACTATTTTTGTATAAATATGTAGAGACATTATTAGCTTAGAGCAATTTGAAATTATCCTCTTAGAAAATGAAAAACTTAAGTTTACTAGAGAATTGTGGTAGGTTTATTTGATGATATTAAGTTACCCTGTGAGATGTTATTTAATTTTCAAAGGTTTGGAGATTTTCCTCTGTCTTTTGTGTTATTAATTCCTAGTTTGATTCCATACGCTCAGAGAACAAGTTTTGTATGATGTAATGATTTTAAATTTCTTGAGCTTTGTTTTATGGCTCAGGATATGGTCTATTTTGGTAAAAGTTTCACGGGGGCTTAAAAATATGTCCATATTCTGTTGTTGGGAAGAGTATTATATAGATCCTAATTTTCTTTTGGTTAATTGTGTTTTCAGATCTTCTATCTCCTTGCTGTTTTTCCTGCCTCTTAGTTTAATTTCTTGCTGAGATAGAGTATTAAAAACTTAACTGTAATTGTGAATTTATCTATTTCTTTTTCAAATGTTTTGATTTCTGTCTCATATACTTTTGAGGTTCTGCTGTTTGTTATATATGCATTAGGATTGTTTTGCCTGCCTGTAGATTGATACCTTTATTTGCCTCTAGTAATATATTTTGCCCTAAAACCTGTTCAGCTATATTAATACTCCTGCTTTATACAAATTAATATTTGAATGGTATATTTTTTCAGCATTTTAATTTCAATCCATGTTGTTGAATTTTAAATTAGTTTCTTACAAATAGCAAATAACTGGGTTATATTTCTATGTGCTTTTACTGGCACATTTAGACCACTTGCATATAAGGTAATTTGCCATTTTATTATTCATTGTCTATTTGTTTCCTTTGGTTCACATTCCTCTAGTTCTCTTTTATGATTTCCTACAGATTATTTAGACATTTTTCAGTATTCTATCTTGATTAATTTATAGTGCTTTATAGCGTATCTCTTTGTTTAGTTTTCATATCTGGGTATTAAAAAGATATATGTGACATATAAGTCTACTGTTATCAACATTTTATTGCTTTGAGTGATATGTAAAAATTTTTCTTCTATTTACATCTCTTTATGTCTCCACTTCAAAATAGTATTGTCTTGAGTATAAGATGATGTTATTTGTTTCAATCTTCAAATATAATTTATGAAACTCATGAGAGATAATTTATTATGTGTACTCATATTTCTGTTCTTTCCATCGTTCTTTCTTTTTTCCTCATGTTCAAAATTGATTCATCTTTTTTTTCTGCTTTAAGAAAAATTTTTTAAAAATTTAAAGAATTTTGAATTCTTTTTTTTTTTGTCTTCTCAAATTTTTTTTTTAATAATTTTATTGAATCATAATTATGTACATTGGTGCAATCACAGGGCACGATTCATATACTTTCAGAAATATTTTGATCATACTGTTACAGATATCCTTCATGGCATTTCCTTGATCACTATATAAAGAC
>CAUYON010153027.1:0-30035 GCA_963573935.1 Arctocebus calabarensis | reverse complement strand
ATTTGTCTTTTTTTTTTTGTAGAGACAGAGACTCACTTTATTGCCCTGGGTAGAGTGCCATGGCGTCACACTGCTCACAGCAACCTCCAGCTCTTGGGCTTAAGCGATTCTCTTGCCTCAGCCTCCCGAGTAGCTGGGACTACAGGCACCCGCCACAGCACCCGGCTATTTTTTGGTTTTGCAGTTCGGCCAAGGCCGGGCTTGAACCCGCCACCTTTGGTATATGGGGCCGACGCCCTACTCGCTGAGCCACAGGAGCCACCCTATCCATTTGTCTTTTAAAACTCTCACTAAAAGAACAGGATAGAAAGGAACCTCTGTACTTTCATACCGGACATCTATGAACAACTTATAGGTAACATTAAATTTATTGATGAAATATTGAATGCTTTCACTGTAAGCCTTGGAATAAGGCAAGGGTGTTTGTTTTGCCACTTATACTTTACACTGTCCTGGAGGTACTAGCCAATATAGTAAGCAAGAAAAAGAAATAAAATACATGTGATTGCAAAGGAAGGAGTAAAACTATCTTTTGTTTGGAAGGAACATGATTGTTTACACATCATGTTGATTTTGTGCACAAAGACCTATGGAATCTAAGTGAATTTTGCAAGACTGTAGGGTACGAGGTCAAAATAGAAAAATTAACTTTATTTCTATACTCTTGCAGCAAACAACTGGATTGGAGAATATAAATAAGAAATGATCTAATTCACAGGAGTACAAAAAAAAGCATAAAATGCTTGAGATAAATTTATCAAAAGAATGCCAAACCTCTACACTGAAAACCATGTATTTCTGAGAGCAATTAAAGAAAATCTAAATATAGTAACTAGATCAGGATACTAGATATTGTCAAGATGTCAGTTTTACCTAAATTGAAAAAAAAAATTATGCTGTGCATAAGAAGCCAGATACAAGAAGTACATTATATGCTTTTATTTATAGGAAACTTAATTACACAAAACTAATTTATAGTGATAGAAATCAAAATAGTGGTTGTCTATGGAGGCTGAGATTTGGCTTGAAGAGAGATATTCTGGGGTGATGGAAATTTTCTACATCTTGATCATCTGTAGTATTGGCGACATGGCATAAATATTTATCAAAACTCATCAAACTGCATATTTATGATCTGTATATTTTACTATATGTAAATGTTCACATTTTTATGCACTCATCCAAAAATGACCTATTGTGTAGGACGTAGGCAATGAGCACTCACATACCTTTCTGCAGGAAATGGACACAGTATTAATCATTTTAACAAGACCAATGTTATCTTTTGTGGTACCTATTTAAAAAATAACACTTTCATCACCTAGTCTAGCAACTTTATTCTCAGATATCTTCTCCCAGAGGTGAAAGGACCAGAATGTAAGGTCATTTGAACAATATTTCCTGAGGCAATGTTAGAATAGCAAAAGAACTGGGAACAAATGAATGTCCATCAATTGAGGGAAAAGGTGATACATCCATTTAAATGATGAAGTAGAGCTCTATGTGGGTCATTATGAAAGTTTTGAGATATAAAAAAATCAAGAAATGTAAAATCCATGTGGATGGAAACAAACAAAGCCCTCCACTCAGCACTGGTAAGCCAAGCAAGTTGAAATTTGCAGAAGGGGACTCAGGAAGAACACTGTTGACAGTGTTTCTTAGAAGTGAAATAATAGACCCGGGGTCCTCAAATTTTTTAAACAGGGGGCCATTTCACAGTCCCTCAGATGTTTGAGGGCCAGACTATAGTTTAAAACAAAAAATAAACTATGAACAAATTCCTATGCACACTTCACATATCTTATTTTGAAGTAAAAAGCCAAAATGGGGGCGGCACCTGTGGCTCAAAGAAGTAGGTGTGCTGGCCTCATATACCAGAGGTGGTGGGTTCAAACACAGCCCCGGCCAAAAACTGTAAAAAAAAAAAAGGGAGCAAATACAAATGCAATATTTAAAATGAAAAAAAAAGGCACCCCTATCTGCAAAAAAAAGCCCTTCTAACTTCAGAAAAAAAAAAGTCCTCCCCAACCGCAAAAAAAGGCCCCACTAACTGCAAAATAAAAGAAAAAAAAAAAGACCTCCTAACTTCAAAAAAAACCCAAAAAACAAAAACAATCGGGTGGCGCCTGTGGCTTAAAGGAGTAGGGCCCCAGCCCCATATACCGGAGGTGGAAGGGTCAAAAACCCGGCCCCGGCCCAAAACTGCAAAAATAAATCCTAACCTGTTTTTACCTTGGTCCTCAGGCAGCAGCAGGCTCTGCACAGGCAAGCTCGTGACTCCTCCTGTCAAGAGTCTCAGTCTCACCCCAAACTGAGAGGAGGAGTCAAGAGACAGAGAGAAGGATGGGAGTCGGAAAGTGCAGCACACATTCCACACATGTGCACTGTGGCCGGGGCAAGTTGGCTGTTAAGCAGGATAGGCAGTAGGTGGCGAAAACACCTGCCGGGCCACATGTGGCCTGCAGGCTGTAGTTTGAGTACTCCTGTAATAGACCATTACACAGTCTGTCTCTAAACTTTCATAGTGACCTACATACCAGTTGTCTAGAAGGGATTTCTAGTAAGAGTTGGAAAAAATGTGTGTAGTTGACTCTGAACAACATCGGTTTGAACTGTATGGGTCCACTTACGAGCAGATTTTTTGTTCCAATGAAAGGTACAACAAAGGTGTCTGCCTCTCCTTTCATCTCTCTCACCTCTTCAGCCTCTGAAACCCTGAGGAAGCAAGAATAGCCTTACTCTTCCTCCTCTTCCTCATTCATGAAAACATTTATGATGACCCAATTCAACTCAATGAATAGTAAATATATTTCCTCTTTCTTATGATTTTCTTTTCTCCAGGTTACTTTGTTATTAGAATGAAGTACATGTAACATACAAAATATGTTTATGTTATTAGTAGGGCTTCTAGTCAACAGTGGACTATTAATAATAGTTAAGTTTTTATGGACTCAAAAGTTATAGATGGATTTTCAACTGTGCAGATATCAGTGCTCCTAATCTCCTCATTATTCAAAGGTCAACTTTATATATAATATGACTAAATTTTGGTAAAGTAAAGATAAAATAATTTTTATATATGAAGTCTGACATAAAGCTTATGAACTCATTCTAGAAAAAGGGCTACATATTTCACTGGTGAATATCACTAAGGTCACCTTTGAAGTCCTCCCCTTGGGAAGCTGTGTACTGATGCCAGTGCCTAGTCCACCCTTCAAAGCAATTTAGGAACTCTTTTTCTAGAATGGCCATCAGATGTGTCATTGTATTACCCTTGATGTCTTGAATGCCATCAAAATATCTTCCTTTCAATATTTCCTTTATTTTGGGGTAAAGAAAAAAGTCACTGGGGCCAACATCAGGTGAGTAGGGTGGGTGTTCTAATACAGTTATTTTTTTATTGGCTAAAAACTCCCCCACAGACAGTGCCGTGTAAGCTGGTGCATTGTTGTGATGCAAGAGCCACATCTTTCTAGTGCCAAGATTCTCAGTTAAGATTTCCCTAATTGCTTCTCTATGGATGTTTACTTGGTCTACTGTGCTTCTCACAGTCAGATGATGATTTTAATGTATAAGTCAATAAATTTTTACAGTTCAGTTCTGCTTGTTACAGGCTGCCCTGACCTCTCTTCAAAGGAAGATACCTTTCTCTTCCTTCAGAAAAAATTTAATCTGTTTGTACATTGTTTTCTTGTTGGTATTATCCCCATAAACTTAGATTAACATGTTCCTGATTTCACTTTCACTCTTGCCAAGTTTAACAAAAGATTTATAAATTGTTTCTTTATTGCTTTAATTTAGCCTCCAACATTTTCACAGCATCATGCAAAAACACTCAACAACAGTAATAAACACCACTCAGCAAGACAGTGCCACATGTCTATATGAACACAGCTGTGAGACACTGACATAGCAAGGTTATGAAACCTTACCCAGATGTTTGCACAGTGCTGCCAAGGTAAGCACAAGGTGGCAAGTACATGAATTTATGTGTGACTATTTAGGATGTGGTAGAAAATATGTTGAGTTCCTGACATGAATTACTTTAGGGAGAGCAGTTGCTGACCTGAGCACAGGAAGAGAAAGAGGAAGAAAGGGAAAGAACACAGCAAAAAGACTTCACTGAAAGAAAAGGATGCTATTGATATTACCTTTCTGTATTTATGTAATAAAACATTGTATGTTTATATGTTTATGTATGTAAAGGCATCTCTTAATTGATCTGTTTATTTGTTTACTTACTTTTTGAGACTGGGTTTTGCTGTGTGCCCAGGCTGGAGTGCAATGGTGCAATCATAGGTTACTGCAACCTCCAACTCCTCGGCTCAAGCCATCCTCCTACCTCAACCTCCTGAGTACCTGGGACTACAGGTGCATACTGGTGTGCCCAGATGACTTTTAAAATTTTCTGTAGAGACAGAGTCTCCCCATGTTTCCCAGGCTGTCTCAAGCTGCTGTCCTCAAGTAATCCTTCTGTCTCAGGCTCCCAAAGTGCTGAGATTACAGGCATGAACCACTATTCCCAGTTTATTCATTTATTTTACAGGCCCTTTCATTACTATGCACCAAACACTATTCTAAGTGCTGTCAAATAATACATAATTTAATTATTTAACAACCCTCTGTGGAATGTACTGTGTCTGTATTTTAAAGGTAAGGAAACTGAGGCACACAAGAGGGTGCTCACAGGTATTTGGCAAGTAAGCACTGGGTCAGGAAACTGAATCCAGGCATTCTGGGTCCGGAGTCTATGTTCTTAACTATTACTTATGCTCCTTCTCTCTTAAAGAAAAGGCAAATCATTTGGGTATGGTGGCTCATGCCTGTAATATTACTATTTGGGGAGGCTGAGGCAGGAGGATCACTTGAGGTCAGAAGTTTGAGATAAGCCTGAGCAATAGTGAGACCTCCATCTCTACAAAAAATAAAAAACTTAGCTGGGCATGGTAGTGCGTAACTATAGTCCCAGCTGCTTGGAGGCTGAAGCAGGAGGATCTCTGGAGCCCAGGAGTTTGAGGTTGCTGTGAGCTATGACTGGTGTACTACACTCTAGCTCCAGCAACATAGTGAGAACTTGCCCCCTCCCAATAAAAGGAAATGACTGCACTTCTCAGCACCTTTGTGCTCAGAAGATGCTTCTAGTTCCTGTGATGGTCTGTAAGACCCTGCAGCATCTGTAAGCATGCAGCCACACTGACCCTCTGTCTCTTAGGCCTCTTCTGCATCTTGTCCCTTGCCTTTTCCTCAGGTGACCTTGTGACTGCTTCTGGCACATCCTTCAGATCCCAGTGTGATGTCCCTCCCTTTCTTTGGGGGCTAAGTAGGCCTCCTCTGCACTTCTCTACCACAACACAGCCTTTGTCTTGCTCATAGTAAGAGCTCCGCTGGGGCAGGGCCCTTGTAAGCCTCGGCCTCCATTGTTATCTCCAGGGCTTAGCACAGGGCTTGGTTTGTAGCTGGTACTCAGAACCAATTTTTGAATAAACAAATAAATGAAAGAATGACAATATAGAGAGGTGAGAAAGGGTTTCAATCAATAGAGAATCCGATAGACAGAGTTTGACTCAATTCTCTGTCCTTGGGAGATTTATGAGACCTCCCAAGGACATGTGTTGTCATCTGTAAAAGGAAGATAGTAGTAGCCGCTACCTCAGAGGGTTGCTGTGGAAATTAAATGAGATAAACTACCATGCACATTGGAACCCCTCAAGGCATCCTAGCTGATGTCATTACAGCTGACACTATCATCATTCTCCAGCTGCATCGCAGGCCACTGCTTAGCCCGTGGGTGACAGTTCTTGCACCAGATTTGATCACTTTTCCAATCAGCTCAGGTTTGGAGACCTGGGGGAAGACCTTCTAGCTGAGCCTGTGGGTGGGGCAGCCACACATGACCGGCATGTCCACAATAGTGCTCAAAGCCTGGAACTTTTCCCAGAGGCCACTTTTTCCTTCTCCCTTGGCTTTCTCAGCCTTTTTCATCCCTTCTCATTCTTGGTATGGCTCGTGATACTACCTGCAGCAAGCCAGTCCTCTGTCTAGCTCCCTTTCTGACGCTGAAAAGCATCTTTGGGAGAGTGAGGGATTCTGTCCCTTCCTTTAGTTGACAGAATTTGCTTAGCCGAGACAGGTGTTTGATGTTGCCTTGAGATGAGTTAACCAAACTTCTAAGGAAACATACCGTGGCCTAATCATAGCGCGGAGTCGATAACCTCATGTTTTTTCTTCTTCTTGGGTCACAGGAAATGATGGCTACTCCACCCTTCCCAGTGGTTTCTGGCAGAAAAATACTGATGTGGAGCAGTATGTAGGCTACATACCAGAAGACAGATGGAAAAGAAGGTTCAAGTAGGAGTTAAAATGTTTTCATCAGTGCAAAAGCATTGGAAATGGGAAAATGAGAGAGGAGGAGTTAGGAAGGGTTGACTGCCTCATGTTTATTCAAAGTGAGGGGCAGAAGCTACTGCTTCCCCAGGGATTAGCCAGAGAACACTTCCTGGAAAAGTACCGAATATTCCAGTGGGTCATGTCTGCCAACTCCTAAAGGCTTCCTGCCTCCAACCCTTTGGAACTCACATGTAGTTGTCTGAACATATTGTCTTGTCTGTGTGGTGTCTTACTCTCTTCCAGGAATGATTTTTCTTTTTCTCTTTTGTTCTTTGCTCCCCCCACCCCAAGACAGAGTCCCCCTCTTTCACCCCAGCTAGTGTGCATGCATCATCATAGCTCACTGCAACCTCCTACTCCTGGGACCAAGCGATCCTCCTGCCTCAGCCTCTTAGTAGCTGGGACTGCAGGTGCATGCCACCAGGCCCAGCTTATTTTTCTATTTTTGTAGAGATTGGGGTCTCATTCTTGCTCAGGCTGGCCTTGAACTCCTAAGCTCAACTGATCCTCCTGCCCTGACCTCCCAGAGTGCTGGGATTACAGGCACAAGCCACTGCATCCATCCCAGGAATGTCTTTTCTATTCCCTCTTCTCTTAATTGGTTTGAGAACTTCTGCTCCCTGTAACTCAGTGGTTCTCAACCTTCCAAATACTGCAAAGTATTTTCATTGCTAAAAAGGGGTCGCGACCCACAGGTTGAGAACTGCTGCTGTAACTGTTCCACCACTAACCTCAGTAGCTAGCACAGTGCCTGACATATTATGGACATTTCATAAATTCTTACTGAATGAATGATGGATATTCAGAAGCTTGTTGACGTATATGAAGATTATAAACAGTGGAAAAGTTAAATGTCAGGGGTATACAAAGGATGTCTTACAATGAGATTGAGTCTTTGGAATTAATTTTCCCCAAAGATGATAAAAGCTAACATGAAAATGTCAAAAGAAAGGCTGGTTATAGTCTTGGAAGATAGTGGCACAGTGTCTTGGGTGACACTTGAGGAGAGAGCTTGACTTGGCAAGGGTATGAGAGGGCAGGTAAGCAGAAATTATGCCCTGCACAGACAGGCAGAAGAGCAGTTAGCTGGCACTAACATCTGCCCTCCTACCAGCTAAGCAGTCAGTCTGTGCTTGTCCTTCCTTAATGGTTAATGTTTTAAAGCATCATCTGAAGCTCTTGGGATCTCCTCATCTAGAAGTCTTCACAAGAATCACCACATGTCATCTTTTCTGGGACGGTTTCAGCGAGGTCAACTCTGAACTTAAGGACATATGCTGGCCCTTAAGTCTCTTGCAACTTTTGGTTTTGTTTGTTTTGGTTTTTGAGACAGAATCTCACCTTGCCACACCAGGCAGCGGTGTTGTCCTAGCTCACTGTAGCCTCAACCTCCTGGATTCAAGCAATCCTCCTGCCTCCATCTCCTGAGTAACTGTGGCTACAGGTGCATACCACCTCACCCAACTAATTTTTCTTTTTTTTTTTTTTAGCAGAGATGGGGGTATTGTTCTTGCTCAGGCTGGTCTCAAACTTCTGAGCTCAAGTAATCCTCCTGTCTTGGCCTCCCAGAAAGCTGAGATTACAGAGATGTAAGATATGTACAACCTTGCCTGGCCAACACTTTGTTGTTATCTGATGGTAGGATTTAATATTTGCATGTACTGAATATTCATATATGCAATCAGTCTTTGATTATCTCCGGGCAGACTGTGTATACTGATTGGGTCAGTGGCCCATCACAATCACTTCTGATTTTAAGCTTTTGTTAAGATAATCACAGATTCTCTTTAATTAATCCCTTTGTTGAAATTATTACTGCTGGTGATTATTCCTGCACAGGAGTTAATACAAGGATGACTTTCTCATGCAAAGCCGTGTTTCTGTCCTCTCCTCTTCTAGTGATTGTCATTTGAAGAAGAAAGAAGGCAAACAAGACCTTTATGTATTAGCCTGAAGAAGATGCTGTTTATGAGGAGTGCGTGATGCAGTGGAAAGGAGACGAAGTGGGTGTCACACATTTCATAAATAGTTACCAAGTCCAGCTGCTCCAGCTCAGGCTAGGTGCCTGGGTTCTGATCCTAGTTCAATCACTCTTAGTAGCTGTGTGACCAAGGGTGACTAACCATTGCACTTTGCCCAAGACTGTCCTGGTTTTAGCACCAAAAGTCCTATGGTCTTGGAATCCCCTCAATCTTGGGCAAACCGGGACAGCTGATCACCTCAAAGTAACTTGCACTTATCTGTAAAATAGGAAAATTGATTCTTTTTTGTACCAGAAGTTTAGTGTGAAGGTCAAATGAGATGTGAAAGCACTTTGTGAATTGTAAACTGCCATTAAACATAAAATACGTACTGTTCATTTTGTTTTCTCATCCCAGGTAGGTGTCACAAAGGACTTAGATATAGAACTGGATGTCCACATTAAATGTAAAGGTTGGAGGGAAAACTGGCCTCACTGAGTTCTAGAATGTTTCCATCTTACTGCAAAGTTTAGTACCCAAAGGGGATGTCAGTACTATACTGAAGCCCAGAGGGCAGACTGTAAATGGATCCAGAAAAGGTGGCAATGTGGGCATCCATCTTTATTCAGGTACACACCAAGGAAGCAGCCATGGGGTGGAGAGTTGAGGAATCTCTGTGGGAAGGGATTGGCAGGAGCAGTGCAGGTGTCTAACGGAGGGACCTGGAGTACTGGGAAAAAATACCTCTGATGTGAACAGGACCCAAATAGGCACCAAACCAGAGCATCATTATTAGACGAGGACCCAAGGTTGGGCACACATCCTTAGCCAGCATGGCTCAAAGCTGGGCTCCAAATTGTGGGACTGAGGCCAGAGGCAGGGAGAAGATGGCAGAAAAGGAAGATTCAGTAGGAAAAGTTGACTTTATAACTCCTGGGGACAGATCTTAGCTGCATGGTTTTACCATCTTTTTACAGTTTGATATTCCAGAAGAGTGAATTACTTGCACACTCCCGATTCTTCCTGTAGATCAATCTTTTCTGTCATCTCATCACCTTTCTGCTTTTTAAAAAAAAAAGTTATTCAACACTTTTTTCAATAACTAATTGTCACATGACACATCATGGGAACATTTAATAAAGACCTGTCATGTTACAAATAAACGTGCGTCCCTGTGAAGTGGGTATTATTTCTCTCACTTATAGGCAGGGAAATGAGGTTTGAAGAAGTTAACTAACATAGATTTGCACCGTAAGTCATGAAGTTGGGGTTTGAACCCAGTTCTGCCTCATGCAAAAGCCTCTGGTCATCCCATTCTAGAGCCAGTCTTGCAATTCCAGCTCTCACGGGGTGAGTTTGGGGGACTCTCCTTTAACACATCACCCCTTCTGCACCTGAGTTATAAGTTCACTTGTTTTTCTTACAAGCACATAGCATCTCCCTCACTCTTCTAATCCACCATGATTATAAACTTCTCATTCTGACCCAAATCATCAGCAGCCCAGAAAGGACTTTGAGTCAGTGCCACTTGAAGTGCTACTTGGTAGACTGTTTGTTATGGGTTTATGAAGATAAAGGACCTGGGCCAGAAGGTAAATCAAATACTTCTCTAAGCACACTGTTCAGATCAACTGACGTTCTTTTCCCCTAAAGCAAGACTTTTTTTTTTTTTTTTATAATTTTATTAAATCATAATTGTGTACTGGTGAAACTTACTAAAGCAAGACTTTTGCCTTGAGTTTACATTCTGGCATAAGTTTCTCATGTCATAGTGGATCAGTAAAGGCCGTTGGAGGGCTGATACTGGTTCAGAAGTTGGCAATGGCCCAAGGACAGCCCTGGAGAAGCACTGCTCGGCACGCCTTCTCCCTGCCCCATGCTGCCGCCAGCTGCAGAAGCGCCTCTCTGATGAGCCTCGCTTCCACTCCTCTCCACCCTGTTGTTGGAGAAATCTTTCTCATATATCCAAATCTGTAGGGGACCCTCTCCTACTCCCGTGGTCTCCAAGAGGAACCCAAACTCCTTCACACGGGCCCTAGGCTCTTTGTGACTCCGCTCTGCACCAAACCAGGGTATCATTATCAGACGAGGACTCAAGGTCGGGCACGCATCCTTAGCCAGCATGGCTCAAAGCTGGGCTCCAAATTGTGAGACTGAGGCAGCTTTACTTCTCTCTTTCCCTTGTTTTTTAGGTTGTCTTTTTATTGAGTTGAGCGTCATTCTGCAAATAGTTCCTTGTATGTGTTTGCCTGCCAGCCCCTGCCTCTTTCTCGCCCTCGCCCTGCCATCCCTGTCCTGTCTTACGTACTTGCATCCTCTGGTTTATCTTTGCTGATCCCTTAAGCAAGGAACTTCCAAGGGATTTGAGGATAGAGGTGGGATTCAATAGATTTTACCCTTCAAATTTAGGAGTTGAATGGGGGAAGAGAATCAAGGAACACCGTGCAGCAGACTGCCAGGGACGGGGTGGGCACAGTCAGGGAGACCGTCCAGAAGGCTGCTAAGGAGGAAATGGTGTGGAGACAGGCTTTTCAGCAAAACAGTGTTGGTGCTGGCTGGCAGGAAACCACAGGTAGAGTGATTAATTTTGAGCAAAGAGGTAAGGTGGCATGATAGACAGCTCCTACAGAGAAACTCGCTCTGGGTGATTTGGAAGCAGCCAAATGACTTGGAGGACTTGGAAGAAGGACTTCGGGCTTTGGCTGCTCAAGTGCACCTGACTCTGAAGGGCTGCTAGCTGGGGGGAGTAGTGGTGGGCGTAGCAAGTTGAAGTTTTATCCATTCCCCCTTCCCATCCTCTGGGAGTTGGGAGGCTGTAGACAAGGATGTCAGGGGGCCTAACTCATAGTCACCAGCCCTGGAGAGACAGTCTCCGGTTCTTCTCTTTTATCCTTGATGGGCAAGGCAGACCTCAGGTCACAGTGTCTCCCAGGCCTCAGTCAGCCTCTGATAAGTGAAACCTTCAGTGGTCACTAATTGTTCCACTCTTTCACTTACTCAGATATAGTGGGGCATGTGTCCTTTGGCTACTTCCGGGAAGCGAAGATTTATTGAAATCTGCAAATTGCCTCCTTCAGGCAAACATATTAAAGGGCCCTGTTTTCCTAGCAGGTGTTTGGTTGGTAGGTGACTTCTAGAAGGAGTTGGATAGGAGTTTGTCCATTTTATATTACCAAATGCTCTATAAAGATTAACTCTTTAATCCTCATTGCATCCTTGTGAATATTGTTATCCTCATTTTTCAGCTGTGGAGCTGGGACAAAGTGCTACACAAAAGGGCCTGGCCCCAGGCTATGCAGCTGGTGGATGGAGATGGCAGGGCTTGCTGGCAGCCTGGCGCAGGCTTTCCTTCCCGGGTGAGGGGATGCCTCAGGCCTCTGACGATGTCGCTGGAGCCTCAAGAGAGTTGCTGGAAGCCCTGAACCCCAGAAAGAGAAAAACCAAGCAAAACACGCTGATGTCGGTGTCAGTCACTGGGGCTGTTTGAGACCACAGATAGCAGTGAGGTCCAGAGGTCTGTGGCAGCTGTGAAATGACAGTCAGCTTCATGGTGCTGATGATACAGTAAGGGAGGCTTAAGCCACCTAAGGGGACGTGCGTGAAAGGTTACCAGGATTTCCAATGACTTGTATATACTGCTTTATATTTGTGCAATGTTTCCAATTCTGAAGGCACTCTGACATGCACAATTATTTCCTCACAATAGTTCTTTCAAGTAAATTAGTGGATGAGGGCTGAATTTTGTAACCCTCTAAGTTCACACATTCAAGATCTAACCCCCAGTACTTCAAAATGTGACCGCAGTTGGAGACAGAGGCTTTAAAGAGGTGAATAAGTGGGTGCAGTGGCTCATGCTTGTAATCCTAGCACTTTGGGAGGTCAAGGCAGGTGGATTGCTTGAGCTCAGGAGTTTGAGACCAGCCTGAGCAAGGGTGAGACCCTGTTTCTACTAAAAATAGAAAACTAGCCAGGCATTGTGGCAGGTGCCTGTAGTTCCAGCTACTTGGGAGGCTGAGGCAGGTGGATCACTTGAACTCAGGAGTCTGAGTTTGCTGTGAGCTATGACACCACAGCACTCTACTCAGGGCAACAGAGTGAGATTCAGTCTCAAAGAAAAAAAAGGTGAATAAATGAAAATGAGGCCCTAATTCAACATGACTGGTCCTTATGAGAAGAGGAAATTAGGACACACAGCCAGAGGCACCAGGGCATGAAAACACAGAAGGAAGACCAGGTGAGGGACCAGTGAGAGGGGCCGCCCCTGCAAGCCAAGGAGAGAGGCCTCAGGAGAAACCAAACCTGCCAACATTTTGACCTTGGACTTCTTGCTTCCACAACTTCAAGGAAATCAATTTCTGTTGTTTAAGACACCTTCTCTATGGTCTCTTGTTATGGCAATTCTCACCAACTAACACACTAACCCATGTTGGAACATCTTTAAACGTTTTAGAGGTACTCATTTCTAACCCGAAAATATTAGTTCCGTAACTGTTAGCCACATAAATTTTATACTGTCTTGTTGTTAATAATAATAATAGCAAGATGCGATCCCTGTAATCCCATCTACTCGGGAGGCTGAGATGGGCAGTTTGCTTGAGCCCAGGAGCTTGAGGCTGAAATGAGCTCTAATCATTCCACTGCACTCCAGTGGGTGACAGAGGGAGACTCCATCCCTAAAAAGAAAATAAAGATTCATACTTACTGAGGCTTCACCACATGCCAGGCATTGTTGTAAATGTCCTGCCTAATTTAATCCTCATAAAACACCTCCAGATAAATAAATGAGGGAAAAGAGATAGCTTTTCCTTACAGCAGAATTCTTTTCTTTCTTTCTTTCCTTTCCTTTTCTTTTCTTTTCTTTTCTTTTCTTTTCTTTTCTTTTCTTTTCTTTTCTTTTCTTTTCTTTTCTTTTCTTTTCTTTTCTTTTCTTTCTTTCTTTCTTTCTTTCTTTCTTTCTCTCTCTCTCTTTCTCTCTCTCTTTCTTTCTCTCTCTCTCTCTCTCCTTCCTTCCTTCCTTCCTTCCTTCCTTCCTTCCTTCCTTCTTTCTTTCTTTCTTTCTTTCTTTCTTTCTTTCTTTCTTTCTTTCTTTCTTTCTTTCTTTCTTTCTTTCTTTTTTAGATAGAGTCTTACTGTGTTGTCCTTGGTAGAGTGCCTTGGCATCATAGCTCACAACAACTTCAAACTCCTAGACTCAAGTGATCCTCTTGCCTCAGCCTCCCAAGTAACTGGGACTACAGGCACCCTCTACCATGCCTGGCTATTTTCGAAGATAGGGGTCTCACTCTTGCTCAGGCTGGTCTCAAACTCCTCAAGCAATTCACCCACCTCAGCCTCCCAGAGTGCTGGGATTACAGGCATGAGCTGAAACGCCTGACACCTTCCAGCAGAATTCTAATTAATAAGTGTGTACAGAATGAGAAGAGAAGATCACCACTGGGCAAACCTGGGAATGATTGCTATAGGCAGGTGGTGTCAGTGGACAATAAAATTAGTTGGTGAAAGTATGAGAAATAGAGTATCTGCACAGTCTCTTACAAGATAATTATTAAATACAAAGTAACAGTGGAGAAACTCAGTATATACCACCCTAGCTAAGTAAGTAGTCAAGGTTAACTTCCCAGATGGTAAGATGTATCAACATCACACGTGTTAAATGTTCTTAGTGCCCAATGGGACGCACTAAGGAGGGCACCACATCACCTCTGTGCTATCCTTGCTCAGAATGCCTAGCCTCAATCTACTCACGAGAAAACATGAGGGACATTTTGAAAGTAACTGGCTTAGACTTTCTAAATATATGTCTGATTGATGAAGATGAAGACAGCCAGGCGTAGTGGCTAACACTTGTAATCCTGGCATTCTAAGAGGCTGAGGCACGTGGATTGCCTGAGCTCACGAGTTCGAGACCAGCCTGAGCAAGAGCGAGATCCCCCATCTCTAAAAAAATATTTGGGCATTGTGGCAGGCACCTGTAGTCCCAGCTACTTGGGAGGCTGAGGTAAGAGAATCACTTGAGTCCAAGAATTTGAGGTTGCTGTGAGCTGTGATGCCACAGCAATCTACCCAGAGTGACAAAGAGAGACTTTGCCTCAAACAAAAAAAAAAAAAAAAAAAGAGGAAGAAGATGAAGACTTGATAAGCTACCTGCCACATGGGATCCTGTTCCACAGGTATACAGTTTCAGTTATGCAAGATGAGTGAGCACTGGAGATCTACCGTTGAACCCTGCTCTTCTAATTTACAGTATCATATTGGGCCCTTGCAAATTTGTCAAGAGGATAATGCCATGTTAAAGGTTCTGACCACAAGAAAAAACAAAACCTCTCTGAACTAGGTGCTATTATTATCTTATTACCACGTGAATTGACTGACTCGACTCACTCAACTGGTAAGGGTGGAGGGATGACATTCACCACGCTGTCTGACCCTGGAGCCCACACTGAACCCCATTATCTACCTCCTCTGGGCTTCTAGGAGACAATGGAATTCTGAGCTGAGTTTTAATCAATTGTCATATACTTATGTCACTAAATTATATTTCTTTCTTTTTTTCTTTTTGAGACAGAGTCCATTGCCCTGAGGTAGAGTGCTATGGTGTGATAGGTCACAACTACCTCAAACTCTTGGGCTCAAGTGATGCTCTTGCCTCAGTCTCCCTAGTAGCTGGGGCTACCGGCCCATGCCAAAATGCCTGGCTAGTTTTTCTATTTTCAGTAAAGCTTTTCTATTTTCAGCCTTGCTATTGCTCAGGCTGGTCTCAAACTCCTAAACTCAAGGGATCCATCTGCCTCAGCTCGTCAAAGTGCTAGGATTATAGGCGTGAGCCACCATGCCTGCCTCAATTATTTTCCTTAGTGATATTCTATAACAGACTTTTCTAAACCATCTTGCCTCCTATTTAGTTTGCACAATGGAGGTATTGGCAGAATACTGAGTTGGAAGGAATGTAAGCATGGGTAGGACACTGAACTAGAAACCATCACACACACACACAAGTAGCAGACTTCTTCGCTTTCCTCGTGAACTTACACAGAGCTGAGACAGATAAAAGATAGGTAACAATATGGAGCAGAAAATGAGCACCAACTAAACAGCAGAGGTTAAAGAGAGACAATGAACTTCAGCCTGGTGTCAATGAGGAAGGCAGACATTTGATCTGGGTCAAAAAAAAGGAAAACCACGGGGAAGAACATTGTGGACTGAGAAATGATTTGGGAAAAGATGAAAAGACGAATGGAGGTGGAGAAGCCTAAGAGACTTGACCATACCAGCGAGGCAATGCAGAGTCATTGTGTGTTTGGGAATATTATGTTAGCAAAGATCCCAAGCTCAATGCCTTGTTTGGAGGGGGAGATTCAAATATGTGCCTCCTAGAATAAAACATTAAAGAGGGTTGAGATTTCTGGCAAACTAGAAAGGGCCTGCCCAAGCAAAGGCATTTTAAAAGAAAACAAAACAAGGAAACCAAACACGGTCCTAGGCAAACACATGGCTGCTGACCAGATTCTGCACAAGGACTGCTGATTTGAGCCTATTTTTTGACATAAGCTAAAACATTCTTGGCTGTTACAACAGAGGACGTAATTTATCAAGGGAATGAAGATAAATGAAGAATTACTTGGAGCTTTGTACTAAAGCTTGTGTGGTCAGGTGGCCCAACTGTGTAATATAAATTCGTTGTTTCACTTTCTAAGAGCGTCGGGCCTGAGGCATTATTGTTGTTAGGACACCACTGCCACCTAGTGGTCATTAGGACAGTACCAGCACCAACACAACATTATGGGGTTGCTTTCTATATATGGAACTTTTGTCTTCAGAATGTTTGTCTTGTGACTCATGCTGCAAAATAATGAAATAAGCCACATAATCCTTTGTATGATGCAGCTGTTAACAGCTCAATTTTCCACAAAAGGTTGTTATTGTTATATAATTAATACTGTGATGGTTGAGGCTTATGCTTATTTAGTTGGTGTCTGGTCAATAAATTTTCTCTGCTACTGATGTGTGTTTGTATAGTGGCATCTCTTTGGCATGACTGTAAAGTTCATCAAGTATCTGCAATACAGTGTTGAAGGGGCTAAATACACGAAGGGGCATGACACAAAACACTGGGAAATGAATCAAACTTTTGTTAGTTGTGTGATTTTGAGCAAGTGACTCAGCCTCTCTATGAATGAATTCTAGCTGCTAAAATATGTAGGGTTGAAGCTGGTTTAGTGGGTCCCCATCAAATCCCAGGGGTTGGTCCTCTAAGGAACCTCATGGGCTTAGAAATCTTAATGAGTCTTTGTCTGGGTGTGAGGGGTTGGGGTGAAGAGAAGAAGCAAAAAAGGACAGTCCAGCCTGCTCCAACCATAACAGCTCCACTACAAAAAGTTACTTTAAAGCCTGGCTAAGCGGTGTGCCCTGGAGGCCCAGCTACTTAGGAAGCTTAGGTGTGAGGATCACTTGAGGCCAGGAGTTTGGGGCTGAAAAACAATTTGAAAGTTTTATTTTTGATCCATGGACCTGATTCAAAATTCAAGAGGTAGAAAAGATAATACAGCAAAATGTCTCCTTATTAATCTGTCCCTAGTTTGCCACCCTAGGGGAAACCAATGTCACCATGACTTGTCTATCTTTCTAGGGATATCTCCTCATATTGCTCCACTTGCTTTCTCTTATTAAGACAAATAGCATTATAGCATATGTACAAACTGTTCTATAGTGACTCTCTCTTAATCTATACTGGAAGCTCATGTAAAATTTCACTTATACTTAAGTATACTGAAATATATATGGACACACCTTGCATATTTTATATCTAATATAAATAATTATGTATATAATTTTATATATATATAATTTGACTGATGGAGTATACAGATCTTTTGCAAGGACATTGACTCTTCTTTTTTTGAGACAGAGTCATGTTATATCACCCTCAGTAGAGTGCTGTGGCATCATAGCTCACAGCAACCTCAAACTCTTGGGCTTAAGCGATTTTCTTACCTCAGCCTCCCAAGTAGCTGGGACTACAGGTGCCTGCCACAATGCCTGAGTATTTTTTGGTAGTAGTTGTCATTGTTGTTTGGCAGGCCTAGGCTGGGTTCAATCCCTCCAGCTCTGTGTATGTGACTGGCACCCTAGCTGCTGAGCTACAGGTGCCAAGTTGGCACTTTTTTTTGGGTTGGGGATTTATTGAGGGTACAAAGAACCAGGTTACACTGTTTGCATTTGTTAGATAAAGTCCAAGGACTTCCTCCTTCAATGGGTGGTTTAAACTCACATTTTAAACTGATAGCAAAGGAGGTCATAGTCTATGACCCAAAGACTGGTAGCTATGCAGAGACAAAAGGTGTTCGAGCTGACGGTTGGGGTCAGGCCTCTGAGGAACAGGGGGAGAGTGGGCCCTAGAAGAAGCCTCTTCCAATGGTGACAGCTCTTGAGACTGGATTGGTGCTGTTAACCACCATCCATAATCACCATCCACAGTTAAGCAGAGCGTGGTGGGTGTGGTGGCAGTGGTGAGGCACAGCCAAGAAAACGCTCAGGCACAGTGCTGAACAGTAACTGAGTATTCACATCAGTAAATGTATTTGAAGGTCTAGGAAAGACAGAGCAAGAGGTGAGGAACAGTCATTCTGGAAATTGTGTTAAATTTTAGGTTAACTGGCAATGGACTACAGATTCCCTGTTAGTTTTTTCTTCCTTTAAATAGGACTGGGTGTCCCTTGGACCAGTGACTCTCAACCCTCACTGCACATTTGAATCTTCCTCATGAATCCTACAGTCAGGCCCATCTTGCAGGGATCCTGACTTAATTTCTTTTGGGGTGAGGCCCAGTGCCTGATATTTTTGGAACGCTCCACGGATGATTCTAGGGGCATTCAGGTGACAATTGAGCTGTGGACTCAGGGGACTGGCCAGTGATGCAGTTCCTTCCTCCTTCAATGGGTGGTTGTCTCTGGGCAATCCTTCTCCACCTTTTCCCCCTTTCTATTGTATTATCCGTATGTTTGGGGTTGTTGCTTGTTTTGATGCTTGCCAGTCTCCTGAGCATGTAAAACCTCTTTAGGTAGTCTGGGCTGGAAACTATCACCTCCTAGCCTTCCCCCTCAGATTCAGCTATGGAAGGTGTCACCTGAGTGCTGTGGCCCCCAAGTTCTAGATCATTGGTTCTCAGACCAGTGCACCTCAGAAGTCCTTAGAAAGTCAAATTCTCAGCCCATCCCAGATCTACTGAATCTGAAACTTGGTAGCTTGGGGCCAACTTGGTAGCTTGGTGGCATTCAGGCGTAGCTGTGCAGCCATGGATGTTCTATTGAGCCCTTGGAATGCATCGTGGGCACCTAGAGTTGAGCAAGCTCCAGCTTTCTCTAATGCTCCCATCTTTTCCATCCTACCTTGGTGCTGGGGAATAAACTGGGCTTCTTGCTCAGTTTCTCAGCGTTGCACCTCAGCACTCCACTGTGCCAGGTTCTTCCCACACTCAGCCCGCACATCCCTCTGTTCCCTGCAACTCCAGACTCTGGAGAGACCACTCCAATTCCACCAGGCTAGAGACAGATTTTACCAAGCGAACTGCCTGGAAGAGTTTACCCTTAGTGACCTCACTTGACAGGCTGCCCAGCAGGACTGACTCTCCTTCCCCCTTGTAGATCTGCTGATGACTCATTTTATGCTCTAAAGCCTGATTTCTTACCTAATTGGTGCTACATTTTTCCTCTACCAAGACACCACAGTATCAGTTGTGATTATCAAGTGATGGGAACTGATTCGGTTGTAAGTTTCAACATTCCTCAACTTATTCTAACAAGACTGTCATTGTTCAAAATATGACTGGAAGTACGCTCTGGGTCGGCTGCATTCCTGGGACCTGGCTGTATCTTCCACCTCCAGCTCCCGAGTGCCCATTACTTGGACCACAGAATAGTTTCATATTTCTTGAACTTGCCCTGCACTTTCACACATCTGTGACTTTGTTATTCTTATTCGCTTTGGAATGCTCTTTTATGCCTTTCTTTGCTTATTAAAATTCTGTTTATCCTCCAGCGACCAGCTAAGACTCTTCTTTTCCTAGATGCCTTTCCTTATTGCTCAACCCAGATAATGGCTCGCTCTCTTGTCTCATATCATACACGGCATTTCATATTTGCTGGTATCAAGCATGTCTGCTTGGGTAAGCACTGCCCTCTACAGTGAAGATCATGACAGAGGGACCATGGAAACCACCCAGGCCCCTCACATGACTCTACACAAGTCAAGAGATCCACAGCTCTCTGTCTTGGGCTTCCTTAAGGTGCCACCTGAGCCCAGTCTAATTAGTTAATTATAAAAAAGTGACATTATACCTGGTCTGATCATACCCTTTGATCACGAGCCCTAGAATCAAAGGACTTTCAGCAATTTCACACAATCATCTGCCTCAAAGGATAAAGATTTGATGAATTCTAGGAATAAAAAAAGATGTATGTATGGATGGCGCCTATGGCTCAGTGAGTAGGGCGCTGCCCCGTATACCAAGGGTGGGGGTTTCGAACCTGGCCCCGGCCAAACTGCAACAGCAGCAACAAAATAGCTGGGCGCTGTGGTGGGTGCCTGTAGCCTCAGCTACTCGGGAGGCTGAGGCAAGAGAATCGCCTAAGTCTAGGAGTTGGAGGTTGCTGTGAGCTGTGATGCCATAGTGCTCTACCCAGGTGACAAAATGAGACTATGTCTCTGAAAAAAAGAAAAAAAAAGTATGCCTGAGCACTAGCCACTGGAACTAAGTACATAACCTTCCAGTAAAGTACCTTAAAGGAGACAGTATTCCTTTTCTTTGTTAGAAGTTGCTAGAAGCACAACCTCTTGTGACACTGACTCTATTTTTAAAAAGATTTTCAACTTTTAAGGTAGAAAGAATTGCCACGAAGTGGAAAACCAGCTCAGAAAATTGGGACTGATGGCTTCACGGTTTTCTACGTTGGTGTGTCTCCTTGGCTTCAGGACAGGGAGAAAGTGAATTTAATGAACCCAGAGCTTGAAGTAGTTTTAAGACAGCAATAGTGGGGATATTACTTGCTTCAAGTGGATTGGAGAACCTGATGCCTTGCTTGGGATTTTTTTTTTAATTGTGGTATTTGTTTTGTTTTGTTTTGTTTTTAATTGAGACACTCTCCCTTTGTCACCTTTGGTAGAGTGCAATGGCATCACAACTCACAGCAACTTTCAACTCTTGGGCTCAAGCAATTCTCTTGCCTCAGCCTTCTTAGTAGCTGGGACTACAGGCGCCTGCCACAATGCCCAGCTATTCTTTTCTTGTTGGTTAGCAGGCCCAGGCTGGATTCCAGCCCACTAGCCCTAGAGCGTGTGGCCAGCACCCTAACCACTAAGCATGGACACCCAGCCTACATTGTGGTATTTGGGCTTCTTTTTCTTTTTTTGTAGGTCTTATGTTACTAATGCTTTATGAGAGCATTTCATTCTCCTGCTTCTCTTCCCAGAATCTTAAAGGTCTTGAGTCATGTTCGGTGGGCTCAGATTTCCAGGCAAGTTTGCCAAACTGCAGCCTTGCCTCTCTATCGTGGGGAAGCGTCCTCTGTTGACTATGGCACCAACATCATGACCTTTTGACACTTCTCCCCACTCTGTGACTCACGATTTCCTCACTTGGTGCCTTTTCCCTAATTTTCCTATGACATACCAAGGAGAAAACTGTCCCCTCTTTATTGGAAAGTTTCTGTCTCTCTCCACTGATTCCAGGCTTGTTTCAAAATCCACTTCCTCCAGGAACATTTCTTAGATGAATTCTACCCTATTAGGTTAATTTGTATATATCTTTTATCATTTGAGAATTTATACACTACTTTTAGAAGCTTTATTTTACAGTTTCTTTTGCTGAAATTGTTTTGAAGCTATTTTGCCTTATCAAATATACATTATCAGGTAAAGACAGGACTTAAGACCTGATTCCTTGTGTCCCATGGAGCCCCCCCCACACACACATACACCCCTTTTATCCTGAAATAACAATTCTTTGGTTGTGTAGGGTTATTGAGGAGAATGAACTAGAAGTTGCCCTTATTCCTCAAACCTAAATAATGGCTCAATTTCTCAGTTTTGGCCGGAGTTGGGCTCGAACCTACCATCCCCGGCATATGGGGCCAGTGGCGCCCTGCTCCTTGAGCCACAGGCACCACCCTGTGGCTCACTTTCTCAGCACATATCATGTACGGCCTTTCACACTTGCTGGTATCAAGTGTGTCTGCTTGTGTAAGCACAGCCCTCTACAGTGAGCATCTCGCTTATAAAAGAGGTGACCCCACAGGGGGCAAGCTTCCCTGAAACCCAGGAAGAATGGATGGTGGTAGAAAATTCACGGGTGTCATGGACTCATGTCACACTCCCTCATACCACCCTAGGAGCCGGTGGGGCCACTGATGGAGAATGTAAAAGCCAGAATTGGGGAACATTAAGAGTGGTGGCCTTGGGACTCACAGCAGAAAATCTTACCTAGGACCGAAACAGGGAGAATGAAAAAGGTTTAGATTGATATAGAGGTAGGAACAAAAAAAAAAAAAAAAAAAAAGAAAGGAAGGAAGGAAGGAAGGAAAAGAAACCCAAGCACACCCAGTGTGACATCTTACACCTGAGTATTGTGTAATGCAATAAATCATGCAACCTATATCCTTGAGAATGAGGACGACACCTTTTCATCTCACCTGGCCCACAGTGCCCTACTTATAACCAAAGCACTAACCCAGTGGTTTGCACCTGTTTATGGAAGGTAGCATACCGCCATCGCACACCATCAGAGCAAATTGGTGATTCGAAAGCAGATAGTAGAAAAAAAGCAGAGTGCATTTTGCTAATTGTAGTTGGTTTCATCCCCAAACACCAAACCTCAAACTGCAGTTGAATTTTCACAGGACTGGATCTCTGAATTAATAAGCTTAGGGTACTGCTTCAGTTGTCCTGTAAAACAGACCCTCGCCAACACATGTTTACTGAGCATGCACCAGTTGCAGAGAATATTCTAAGTGTTCTCAGAGAGCTTTCATTCTACTAGAGGAGAAAGACAAAAAACAAAACCAAAAATTTAAAAAAATTCCAAAAGGTAGAAAATAAGTGAATGATACGGTATGGTATAAACTCCCACCTTAGGCAAGTGTGGGGATTGGGGATGCTGGGAGGATTGTACGTGGGGTGGTGTGTGAAGCAGCCTTGAGAAGAAGGCTATGAGCACTGACTGGAAGGAACTGGAGCCCTCTGGAAATCTGGGTAAGAGCATCGCAGACGAAGGGCAAAGCCAGTGCAAAGGCGGAGACTGGAGGATGTTCGGAAACGTGCAAGAGGACAGTGTGTCTGGCGCAGAGTGAGTGAAGGTGCAAGGCGAGACAGGAGGTAGAAAGAACCAGGTAGTGTCAAGTCTTGTAGGCTATTTCAGAGCTTTGATTTTATTCTGCAAGACGTGGGGACCGGAGAGTTTTGAACAGACAAACTGAGCTGACTCACGTTTAAAAGAACGATTTTGACTGTGCGTCGCGAATACAGCACAGGGGTGGGTTGGTGGGGCGGGAGGGAGAAGAAGTCGATATATGGAAACCAGTTGGGAGGCTGCTGTGACTGCATCTCTGCCAGAGGTGGTGGTGGTTGAACCGGGGTGACAGAGGCGGAGATTGTGAGAAGTTGCACTTTTGTGTATATATTTTAAAAGTGTCATCAGTAGGGTTTCCTGTCAGGTCGGATGTAGGATGTGAGAGAAGGAGAATGAATCTAGTTTGTGGCCTCAGCACTGGAAGAACGGCTGGAGATCGGGAAGACCGCGGGAGAGCCCAGGGGAGCCCACTGCCGGTGGCTGCAATGCGGGGAATTCCCATATGGACGTCCTTCGTTGTCAAGGCCTTGCGCACAGCGCCAGCTAGTTCTGTGAATGCCTATTTGCCTTATATTCATCTAAACGTGGTGACATCCAGGGAACCCTAAGTGCTCACCACATTCTGAGCTCTCTGGGCAGCCTCCAGGAGTCCCCCTCACAGCTGCTGCTGTGGACGGACTGTACTGGGGACCCAGGTGTCGCAGGCCTGTGGGTTCCCACGGGTGAGAGCTCAGGAGCAAGGGTCTGTCCAGCAGGAGCAGCCCGTACTGGGCACCCACCAACCAATTCGTGTTTTCTCCTGTGGGGAAATTTTTTTTCACTTAATTTCTATTAAATCATAACTGTATACAATTCTGTGGAACAATATGATGTTTTGATATACAATGTGGAATGCTTAAATCAAGCTAATCAACATAACAATCACCTCACTTGCTTTTTTTGGTGGTAAGACATTTATGATATACTCTTAGTTGTTTTGAAATGGACCCTTGCATTGTGTACATTAGTTGAAATCACACTAAATACCCTCCTTCCATTCACCCTCTCTCCTCGCCTCCCTCTTCTCTTCTCTCCCCTCTTTCTTTCTTTCTATCTTTGTGTTTTATCACTTGTATGAATGTGTAAGTGTTTACATATTGGCTTCATAGTAATACTGAGTACATTGGATACTTCCCCCCCCCCCACCCCCACTCTTGAGATATGTTACTAAGAAGAAAATGTTCCGGCTTCATCCAGGTAAACATAAAAGATATAAAGTCTCTCTGGCCAAGCACGGTGGCTCATACCTGTAATTCCAGCATTTGGGAGTCCAAGGTGGGTGGATTGCCTAAGCTCACAGGTTCAAGACCAGCCTGAGCAAGAGTAAAATCCCATCTCTAAAAAAGATGAGCATTGTGGTGGATGCCTTTAGTCCCAGCTACTTGGGAGGCCAAGGCAAGAGAATCACTTGAGCTCAGGAGTTTGAGGTTGCTGTGAGCATTCTACCATAGCACTCTACCAAGGGTGACAAAGTGAGAGGAAAAAATAAAAAAAAGATGTAACATCTCCCTCTTTTTATGGCTGCATAGTATTCCATGGTGTACATATGTCCATTTATGGGTTGATGGGCATTTAGGCTGTTTCCATGACTTGGCTATTGTGAATTGGGCTGCAATAAACATTCTGGTACAGATGTCTTTGTTGTAAAATGATTTCTATTCATCTGGGGAGATATCTAGTAATGATATTGTTGGATCAAACAGTAGGTCAACTTTGAACTCCTGTGGGGAAATCTGATGCTAGTAACCATAGATGTGATGAATGAGTCACAAGGATTGCTTTTGAATTCCAAGGCAGCCAAGAACCTTTCTTTGTTTATTCTATGTTCCTCATGCGGTCTTTTTCTATAGCATTGAGGTATTTTCTTACCTGCCTTTGTATATTTACGACATCAAACACTGAAAGTAGCCTAAGATGTTAAGTTATTTGCAGCAGGAGAACATCTAAGTGATACACTGAAGTATGATAACCTAGCATATGTTAAGACAACCTGGGAAGTTAAATAGAGATCGTAGTGAGTTTCCAAAAATAACAAACATAATTCCTAAGTACATGGATTAGAAATAAGTACATCTGATTGGTTATTTCTTAGTACATTCATTAACACATAATATTCAATACCATATATAAGGCTGGGTGCAGTGGCTCACGTCTGTAATCCTAGCACTCTGAGAGGAAGAGGTGGGTGGATTGTTAGAGCTCAAGAGTTCAAGACCAGCCTGTGCAAGAGACCCCAGCCCTACTAAAAATAGAGAAATTAACCAGGCATAGTGGTCCATGTCTGTAGTCCCAGCTACTTGAAAGGATGAAGCAAGAGGATCACTTGAGCCCAAGAATTTGAGGTTGCTTTGAGCTATGATGCCACAGCACTCTACCCAGGGTGACAGAGTGAGTCTTTGTCTCAAAAAAAAAAATCATGTATCAGGCTCTGCCACATACATCTTGGTGTTTTCCTGCCTCTAAATTAGGTTTCCTTGTGTCTTTCTCCTAGATTCCACCTTTCTGGGCTCTTCCACCACCCCCATTTTCCTTTCTTCTTCCTGGTTTCCTTACTTAGTTACCCTCCTCTCACCTCCCCCCCCCACCCCGAACTTGACTACTTTCCCACATTCCACTTTAGCTCTGCTTTGCTGGTCTCCACAGTCCTCACTAAGACGTAATTGGAAGTAGAGACCTACATCACTGTAGTGTTGACCTACAGTCAACAATAAATATTTGTAAAATGAACACAATAATTTACCTTCTCCCCTGTGAAGTTAATCACGACAGAGATAAAGTAAAACACATCTACAAAGGCCAAGCCGGAATGATCATGATTCTGCTCACAAACCTTGGTGACTCCGTGTCAGTATTTGTATGATCTGTGTGTAGAGTCTTTCTACACACAGGGATGGTGGTTTATTTAGAGCAGAGATGGTCTTACTCATTTCTCTGTCTCTATTCCTACTGTGCCTTGCATGGCGTTGGGCACATAATAAATGACCCTAGCCTATCGTTTGACAAGAGAAGGATGAGTTGCTCATGTCAAGTGTTACATAGTCTAACGTTGTAGGTTTGGAGGATGGTTTCAGCCCTCCCCCAATAGCAGCTTCCCCAAAAGAAAACATGCTTTTATCTTATAAAGTTTAGGCAGCTGATGATACTCACTGAGGAAACCGTGATTAAGTCTCAGGAAACAGAAAAGGAAGATAAGACACAATTTAACTTAAGGAGTCCGGATGGGTGGGGCTGATGTGAAAGGCTTCTGATGTCAAGACCAGCCTGAATCATCAACTATTCTTTTGAATAACATCCTTCTATTTCCCAACCTTTAACTTCTGAAGAGTAACTTACCTTGATGCCCTCTGTCCTACACTTACTCCTGGACTTTTTGATGTTTTTGGACAGTCTATAGAAGAATCCTTTCCAGAGATCTCTGAAAACTGGTTGAAAGTTGTCCTCTTAAAGCATCAAAAGAGATTCTTTATCATGGATGGCATTCCAATCTCCAAATGGCAAATTTCTACCGATCATATTTTAAAAGGGCATGGATAAAAATAATTCAGTGAATCTATAAATAGCAAGTACAATTTAGAAAAGAAGTCAACTAGTTGCATGCTTCCAAATCCAGCTGACCCCCCCAGAGAAGGATCAGATTCGCTTGGCATCACAAACACCTCCTGCTCCTCAGAGGGCTGCCTTTCCTTGGTGCTATCTGCCTGCAATTGTCAATTCCTGAGAGCTTTGCTGGAGTGTGAGAATACAAAGTAGGGCTTTTAGAGAATTATTTCTAGATAGTTCGTTTGCTGGGGATGAAAAAGAATGAAAAGAATGAACAGGGTAGATCACTGGCTTGGGAGAGGGATCCGGAGTTAGCTGTGAGGAACCTCTACGCGTGTTTCTTATTTCCTTATCTGCCTAGAAGTAGGGATCATTCATTCATTCATTCGACAAACATTTACTCAGCAATCTCCATTGCCAGGGACCGTCCCAGGTACTAGAGTTACATCAATGAGTGAAACAAGAGGAAAAAAATCCCTCGTTTATGGAACTTACAATTTTGTGAGAGAGGTTCCCTCAGCCATCCCCCCCCCCCTTTTTTCCCTTGTGCAAAGGACAAGCTTTGCAGGAAAACCTCAGGAAGAAAGAGATTTATTCTTGTGTTTGCCTCTTTTTTTTTTCTTGTTCCTTTTTCTATCCTTTCCTCTTCACTCAGTGTCCCAAAGCTCCATGATTTCACAGGGGATATTCCTGTAAAGAAAGAGCAAGCTGAGAAAGTAATTCCCATGATTTGCATTTTCATAAAAAGTATACTTAAAAAGGACAGTAGTAGCTCTTTCAAGGAGATAATCCCAAGTCATCATTTCTTGCTGGAGCCTAAATCTTTTTCCCTACTTCAGGGCACATTGTTCTGTTGTTCCACCAGGCAGCGAGGTGCAAGATCTTAGGAGCATTCTTGATTTTTTTCTCTTCTCACCTCAAATCCAATGATTGCTTAAGATCTGGGGATACTACATTCCATGTTATTCTTCTCCCATATCCTCTGTGCTCTCGTTTCTTCCTTCCACTATTGTAAAAGTGTCCTAACTGCTGTCTCTCCTCTCTCAAATTCAGCCTCCATGATGTTGGATTTACCACGAAAGCACCATCTTTGATCACACCACTTCTCAATAGCCTTCATTGGTTCTCCCCACTCGATCTATATCCTGGCGCTCTTCCAGCTCTGCCCTGAACATCTTTGATTTTTTTCTCCAACTCTTCCCTTGTAATTATCCTAAGCTCCCTCCTGCTGGGACATCTACTGAGATGACACACCCTCCCTGGAGGCTGAATCTTCGCTCCCACTCTTCCTCCCATTTGGAATTCCCCCGTTCACATCCCTTCCATTTGAAATTCTCCGTGTCAGTCTAGATGGAGTCTAACTTCCACTGCCTTCCTGGAGCCTTTGCTGCCCCTTTCTGAATCTCAGCCCTTCTTTAGTGCTTATTTCTCTCCAGAGAATTTGTTTCTCCCGACTCCTCCCCTGCTAGTTGTGGGTCTGTGACCTCTTTCTTGTGACCTTCTTGCTGCTTTACATATGGCAGGTGCTTTGCAAACATTTGCTGAATTGTGGGATTGTCATCATTTGAAGCGTGTAGGTAGGTCAGCAAGGAAGGGGGCGTAGTTTTTGGTTGGGGCCAGGTGGGTTGAAGGGATGTGTACTTTTTGTCAGGAGAGGATTAGAGGTCAACATTGTTAGGCTCTGGGGCAGGCAGTTCGGAAATGTTTCCACTGGGAAATGAGGCAAAGAAATGTGAGCCATGCAGATGAGGGGGCCATCCTTTGCTATAATCCTGGTCTATGAGAGGGACCAGCAAGTAACTAGAACTGAATATTGCTGCCTAAGCTTTCTTTCCCCCTGCTGTCTGCAACAGTGGAGAGAGAGTCTCATGTGGCTAGAATGTGCAATACAGGCATTGTGCTTGGCTTTTACATATAGTGATAATAATAATGAGCGCATTTGGAGTGCTTAATGTGTTCCAGGCACTGGTGCTTTACCTCTGTTAATTCATGCCATTCTCACAACAGCATCATAAGTAAGTGTTATTATTATAAAGCCTCAAGGCACAGAGAGGGTAAGTAACTTGCCCTAAATCACACAGCTGGTAAGAAGATACTGTGAACATAACACAGCTGGTGCCAAATAGTAGCTCTTAAACCCATTGCTGTGCTCAATTTCTTACATCCTTGCTGCCTTAAAGCAAAGGGTATTACTTTTATTTTACAGATGAGAAAACTAAGTGTCCAAAAGATTAAACAGCTTCCCCACAGATGTGTATGCAGTAAATCACTGACCTGGAATTCCGGTTCGGTTGTATTAATTGCCTCAGGAGGAGCACGCATGAGATTCTGCTTTTTTTCTAGCACAGCCTGTAACAAATCGTTATCCTCTTTCGAGAAGAGTCATGAAGACAGGAAGAATTATTCCATGCTGGTGCCTACCAAACAACTCTCTAGAGCTAGGCTAAAGGCTTCCTCTAGTTGAAACCCTCACGTCCTCTTTTTTTTATGCTTCTCCCAGTGACGATGATTCAAGATCACTAGATTTCCTGGAAATGAGTGTCCTGTTTGGAGCTAGTGGCTTGATTTGCACAATTGGGTCAGTGAATGGCCTCACTGGCTGTGAATTCCCAGGAAATACCCAGAGAGTTGATCATAGTTGCTTGGAGAAAGATGTTCCCTTTCCTAGGTTTTTATACGCGTTCTCAGAAGACTTCGGAAAGTCAACTCGATTCATTTATCAAACTGGGAAATGCTTTCTCACTTAATGTCCTTATCTCCTGATAACGTGTCCCGGATGAGATCACTTGCCCATGTGCAGAGCTTTTGTGCAGTCAGGATCTTTATGGTCAGCCAATGCCAATATCATTTATGTGCACAAATGTCCATTCTTCACTATATAATTAATGAAATTGACTTCTTTTATTCATTATCTTGAGAGTTATTTTTAAACATAGATTCTCCTCTGTCTGGAAGGTTTGCACATGACTCTAATTAAAGACAGTGCATGAGCCAGGAGCCTCGTTAGCCACCCTCTGAATCCAGGGTTCTCTAAACGCCTGGAGACAAAGAAAATGGACCTAATTTTAAACTGTCTTTGACAGTAAGAGCTAACCTAGAGTTAGTACTACTGTGTCTGTTCCAGCAGATGTCCCTAGGTCTATTCTGACCAAGAAATGCCATTCTCTCTCTCTCTCTCTCTTTTTGGCTTTTATTATTATTTTTAATTGACACAGTAATTGTCCATGTTCATGGGGTACAGTGTGATATCTCAGCACATGTATATAATGTATCACCACCAAATTGAGGCAATTAGCATATCTATCACCTCAAAGATTCATCCAGGAAATGTGTTTTTAGAGACTGGTGGGATAAGAAACAGTAGTCATGGTGGAAGAGAAGTGTGTGAAAGGTACTTAGGCGTTCTTTTAGAGACAGTATGAATGTGCAAGGGTGGGTAGGCACATATCTAAACATACATCTGGAACTCAAGCTTGCTAAAGAAGTTGATTTAAAAATTAATTTGCAGGCTCGGCACTTGTGGCTCAATGGGCTAAGGCGCCAGCCACGTACACCTGAGCTGGCGGGTTCGAATCCAGCCCCGGCCCGCCAAACAACAATGACAGCTGCAACCAAAAAATGGCCGGGCATTGTGGCGGGCGCCTGTAGTCCCAGCTACTTGGGAGGTGGAGGCAAGAGACTCACTTGAGCCCGGGAATTGGAGGTTGCTGTGAGTTGTGTGATGCTACAGCACTCTATCCATGGTGACAGCTTGAGGCTCTGTCTCAAAA
>CAUYON010153007.1:0-14703 GCA_963573935.1 Arctocebus calabarensis | reverse complement strand
CCTGTGACTCAGTGGGCTAAGGCGCCAGCCATGTACACCTGAGCTGGCGGGTTCGAATCCAGCCTGGGCCCATGAAACAACATCGGCTGCAACCAAAAAATGGCCAGGTGTTGTGGCGGGCGCCTGTAATCCCAGCTACTTGGGAGGTGGAGGCAAGAGATACGCTTGAGCCCAGGAATTGGAGGTTGCTGTGAGCTGTGATGCAACAGCACTCTATCCAGGGTGACAGCTTGAGGTTCTGTCTCAAAATAAATAAATAAATAAATAAAAGTAGTCATGTGTTGTGGCAGGTGCCATAGTTCTAGCTACTCAGGAGGCTGAGGCAAGATAATCACTTGAGCCTTAGAGTTAGAGGTTGCTGTGAGCTATGATGCCATAGCTCTACAGAGGGCAACAAAGTAAGACTATCTCAAAAGAAAGAAAAAAAAGAAACTCTGGGAGTGAGACCAAGAAATCTCTGCTTTAACTAGCCTTCTGGATGATTCTGATGCATACTCCTAAGAAGGCTGGGTTGAAACAGAAGTGATTCAATCCAGGAAGTGATTGTTCAGAGAAGATTAGCCAATATTTCAATTGTCAAACTATTTTTAAAATGTAGCAAATCAAATTATTTATAACTGAGGGGGAAAAATGGACAATTTTTATGACATTAGCAACCTAAATGTATAACATGAGAGGACTAGTAAAATGAATTAAGGTGTAGCCATTTGATGAAATTGTGCAACCTCCAAAATTTTTGGATACTTAATAAATGAGGAAAATACTTATGATAGAATGTTTAAATATATGTTTGAATATACACACAAACATATGTGCTTATAATGGGTTATGTTGGCATATACAGACATTCACCAAGATAAGGGAACTTTTAACTTGTCCTTGGAAATACATGTAATGATGTTGATTTTCCTTGGATAGTGAGATTGTTGTTGGTATTTGCGTATACATGTAATGTACATATACCTTTATATTTTTACATATTTCTAAATTATCTATGATGAGTAAATATTAATTTCGTAAAATACTAGAAACAAAAAAAATACATTTTAAATGGTTAGAAGAATTGCATTGAATTGTAGCTTTCAGAAGATTAAAGATTATACCTGCCTAGCTGACTTTCCTGGGAACAGTTGCAGGAAGAAGCGATATAAAAAATCCTGATCTGACAAATGGTATAAGGTGATGGCAAATTGAGGTGTATCATCATTGTCAATGGGTTTTACTCTTGGGATATTTTCAATCCAGTTCATGACACTGTTGACTGGCCATAAATCTAGAAATTTTAAGAGTTGGAATGAGAACACAGGAAATGCAAAACCCTTTCCCTCCATGATCCTGCAGCTCAGAAAATCCCCAACATCTGGCTCACGTGTACAGCCAGGAAAGACATGATTTACCCTGGCAGCCAGCCTTACTGAGCCTTGGCTGGTTGGCTCCATGTCACATAAGGAAAACACTCTGCAAGGATTTGCTGAGGGTTTTATTCCCAAGTGGAAAATCTTCATAGACATCAAACTAAAAGAAATAAAATTTTGTGCAGTACCTCCTAGGGGAAAAAAGTGTTTGACCTTATCAGAATTGGTCAAGGTGGAGATTATTGATGTCATGCTCCTTTATCGTCTGTTTTCCACCAGCTAAATTAAAACGGGAGTAATATCAAGAGAGGGATACCTTTACAAAGATAGTGAATACACTGCTAACTTTTTTGCTTTTATTATGGAAATACACCAACCTTGTCAAAAGTAGAAGTAATATTTATAATGAAGATGCCCATCATCTTGTGGTAACACTGTTTACTTCTTAACAATGGGAATAAATACATCTGTTATGACAAGCTTCTGCATTAACAACCTTACCAACTCCATCCCTTAAGTGTTTCCTCCTTTACTTCTAGAGGGATTAGATTTAGGATTCTCTATATAGTCGTTGCTGACCCACAAGGAAAGACAGTGATGCAGTTTCTTTGAACTTCTCAGTAGAACCTCTTTACCAAGGAAAAGCATTTCTTTATTGTTCCTATTCCCCAAAGAAGCAACTTAAATAGATAAATTATTGTTATTAATCCCCTTTCTTTGGTTTCTTTAGTTTTCTACCACATTTTGAATAGCTGAAATACATCACTCATCCACCCCCAAATTATTAATATTTCTGGAAGACACTATTTTTTAATACTCAGCATTAGTCTAGGCACCATAGGAGACGAAAGTAAATGCCACTGCTCTTGTCCTCTGAATGTCCATGTTCAAACATCACTTGTGGCTGTGACATGAATAGATAGGGCTGCGCTAAAGCAAAGTTGTAAATAGAGAGTCTTGTTTTCTCATTGACTTTGCATTATAAAATCTGACTTGAATTTCTCTAAGAGTAATTGATCTTAAGGTACAGTAAATCTCGTTAAAAAATTCAACACATTTAACATACAGTAATTGTAAACAATGTAATAATAAAATGTTAGCATCTCCCAAGATAAGCAAGTTGAAATATAAAACTGCAATTAAAACACTGCCTGAAGTATGGCAAATGAACATAGAGGATTTGGAGTTAACAGCCTCCCCAAGACCTGTGTAATTTTCCTGAATGTTCCCAGCATATCAAAGCTTCAAAGGAAATCACAACTGCAGCTATCACCTCCAACTTTTTCATTGACTCAGTTCACTTTATTTCTGTTGTCCCTTGTACTTACTGATATTGCTTTAGATTTGGGCCCAGTGACATCTTCTGAACTCTTTTTAACATCTTCCATAAAGAGACTTCAGAGTGAAGATAAAAAATCAATGTCAAACTAGGCATTTGTCGTAATGAGGGCTGCTTGTGTACCAGTTCATACGCTCATCTCCACAGTACATGCCTTTCATTTTTAAAAGTAAACACAGGTTCCTCCTGCAAGATATCTTGTGGGTCACTCCTCTGTTTTGCCCAACACTCTCTTCATATAAGTAATTCCACAAGCTGGGTGTTTCTGCTGCTATGCTGACTGCTGCTTTCCGCTTGAGAACTACAGTTGGGATAAAGAGATGGTCAGATGCTTGTCAGGGTCCGTAGCTCTAAATTTCTACATGAGAAACATCATTCTGGTTTCCAGCTAAACAAAATTATTTCACTTGAACATTTCCTATTTTAAGGATCCCCTTGGTTGGTTAGGGTTATTTTAAAATTGGGGGATATTCTCGCTGCCAGGGATGAACCTGTACATTTTGGAAGTGAGAGAGAAACTCAGTTCTATTATTAAATTGTTATGAATTTTAATATTTAGGAAATTTAGCATATTTTTAAATACTAAAATAGGCAGGGATATGTGTTGGCTTTTTGCAAACTAATTTTGACATGGAAGGCTCGACAGCCTAAGGGCAGTTACATCCCCGACTGTCTGGAAGTCAAGGATGCCTTCATTCTTCTGTGTAGTAGAAGGCAAGGAGCATTTTGGAGGGAACCTTTAAGAAGTGGGGGCTTAGAAAATCCTCACAGTGCATGGACATTTTTATTTGCTCTGCAGGACCAGAAGGTTATAAACTTCGAGTTGGCAGGAACTTCTTTCATATGTTGCCTTTGGTGTGAATTTGTTCTCACTCACAGATCAAATCTGAGTTTCTGTTGTGAGTCAGGAACTATGCCTGATGCAAATCAACGTTTGTTGAATAAAACACATGTGTCTTTGCCCTCGGGAACTTAAGACCTGTTGGTATCAGCACCTGCTAATTGATTGATAGGATGTTTACTTGCGTCTTCTTTCCTCCTGACCGATTCTAATATTGTGTGAATGTCATATTCCCTCTCCCCTCCCTTCATTAAATGGTGGCTTTTCAGTGGTGATTAACTGAATGATGAAAAGTGACACACACAAGAAAGCAGTTCTCCACCATATATAACTGGCTTTGGTTTGCCACGTACCATGTTTGAAAATGAGCTTTGTGATAGAAATATTACCTTGCTTCACAATTTCAATTGTGACTGCCTTTGGGTTTTAAAATTCAAGTGTTTATTGAGGGAATTGTAGATTCATATTTACATTTTTCTCACTTGTGAGAAAAATACAGAGATAGCTCTTGTATACTTTGCCTAGTTCCCCAGTGGCAGCATTTTGTAAAACTGTAGTATAAGATCATAACATGAATATTTGATGCAAATCATCAAGCTTATTCAGGTTTCCTCGGTTTTGTACGTATGCACGTGTGTGTACGTAACTTTGTCTTTTTACATTCCAGTTGTGATTGTCTTGGTTCTTAGTTGCTGGGTGATTTTAGATTATACCCTGGACATTCTGTTTAACCCTGGGTTCTATTTCAATTTTTCTTTTAGCAGGCAGTCACCCTGTTTGAGTTTAGCATGTGAGTCTTTGTCTAATTTAGTGGGCAGTGGTTTTAGTGAAAATTTGATTTTCAGAGCCTTTGTGGTATTTTTGGTTGGCTCAGTGTATCTGGTGCTACTGAGGTTCCAACTGGTCACTGAAGGGACAGAGACAGGTCACACAGAGTCAGACCATGAGGTGTCTCTCAGTGGGAAGAAACATGGTGCCATTTCTCTACCCGTGCCCCATGGCAGGGGAAGAGGACGTCAGGCTCTTGTGGACAAAGGCTCCCCAGAGTAGACTTGCTATACCCGGGCCCCTATTGCTAGCTCCCTGAAAATCCATTTAAAAGTACATAGGCACTTCCTTACATGTTTTTCTTATTTTGTGTCTTTATTACAGGTACTGGTGTCATAATTCTTTGTGCATTTCTGGGTCACATTCTCTCCTTTCTTTTTGAGGCAGAAGTTCCAATAAATTCAATGGTATTTTGGGTTGAAAAAATGGCATTAGGCCTACAGAAGCTTTTCCACGTTGATTTGTAATCATCTGCTAAGTCAACCTCCTGTGCTTTGATTGTGTGTTTAGTACTAGATCTGTTCAGTGTGCTTGCTCCCACAACCCGCCCTCTCTGTTCTTTCCCTCCTAGACCACAGTGCAGATGGTGAGAGTACATAGTCCTTCCACTTGGATAGGTTCATGTGAACAAGAAACCTACAAATTTGAAGTTCCTTCCTGGTCTACGCAAATGGAATTACCATTTGGCCATTTACCACATTTTACTGAACATTGGGCCTGATCTCAAGATACTTACTATTTAATAAGGAGACTAGTCCTGTGTCTCTAGGGGAAGAGCTCATGTTAATTGGGAACCCATTGGATCAGCTGTCAGGGTTAATGGTGACATAAACGTATTCCTAATTATATAGTTTCCATAATCTGATTGAGAGATCACAATGGAGGTGGTGAGTGGAAGGAGGAATTCTGTGAATTATTATGTCAAAAGAAAGCTTCAGTCCATATTTAAAATTTGATTCCAATGCATCATCAAAGCACAATGTGCTAAACTATCTTCAGCAGAACCCACACCTCCATTTTCCAGGCATGAGGACTCTTAAACCATTGAGCGAGAATGCTTAGCTCTGCTCTGCTCTGCTCACAAAGAGGTATTCTCAAAAGGCAGATGGTGTCTTGCCAGGGAAAGCACCCACCTGCCATGTAGAAATACAAAAACCAGTGGCTCCAAGGCATTGAGAATACATTTAGTAGCTTTGATTTTCTACAAATTATTCTATAATTTAACTAAAGAAGACTTCATTTCCCTTCAGGGAAGTCATTCTTGACAGTTTCTCACTTAATTTTTTTTAATTAGCGTGACTGATTTATTTCTCTGCTTTTTCTCCACAAATGAATTTATAATTGATATGAGTAGAGCAAACTCCATATTTTATACTTTAGCAATATTATAAAGTTTTGATTTTGATTGTGAATGGCAGAAACTAGAGGGAAATATTAAGAAATAATTTTCACAGAACTAGATTGTTGCATCACTAAATTGTTTGGGTTTGTACATAGTGTCTCTAACTCAGTTGACCTCTGCTTCTGTTGAACGCTGAGCATCAGTAAACCTTTTTTTCCCAAAGTAATTTTAGATTTCTCATGAGCTCAAGCCTTGCTTTCTTTGCTAAAATTTGCTTTTATTTTAAAAAAATTTCTTATCAGTTGACACTTTTTAAAAAAAAGTAGTGAGTCTTTGTAGTAGTGGTTATAAATCCACACACTATGACAGAAATGATATTCCAGAGAGGAACATTACATCTGCCTTCTGGCCTCAAATATTCATGTACCAAGAATCAGTACCATGCAATTAGAGATCCCTCAAATTGTATCATTTTCTTTCTGACAGAGGACTTATATCTAATTTTGACTGAAATGATGAGTGGGATAGAAATAATTTTGTGACTTAAGCTCCATTGTAGACAATGTTCCAAATACAAGAAAATGTTGTTTGTTGGCTGGAAGAGCCTCAGTCAATGCCTTCCACCTTGACTCTCATTTCTTCTAATTCCAGAAAGTGTAGGTTCTGTGTCATTCTTGCTTATATTTCAGAGCCAGTGACTCTATGGAGACTTAGACCTTGATTATTCTACCTTTTCCAGCTAGCTACCTGAAGCCTTCCAATAGGATGGAGAATATGAAAGAAGTTGAGGTGCAAACTAATTTCCTTTCTGCTTTGGTGAGAACAGTTTTGGTGAAGAAAAGAATAACTATCCCTTGGCTACAAATAAGTCAGTGGATCTACATTATCTTTGCTAGGTTTGGCCCTTCTTACTCATCAGAAACAGAAAGAATCTTATTACTTACTAGTTTGCACTTAGATATTAAATTTATAGAGTATCTTGTCCCTCATTCATAAAGGGCCCTAGCTTTCACCAACAAGAAATAAAGAAACTTCTCCTTTGTCTTTTACTATGGGCCACTTGTTAAAGAGGAATGCAGTCAATCACGTAAACATTTGATCTTTACAAGTCGGAATGGCTAGAATTGTAACAGGCTGTGCAAAGCCGACAAGAGTCAAGCACGAATTTCCTGAGCAAGGGAGACAGGGTGCTTCCATGCCAAGATTGCCCTGGAAAAAGAGCTGGTTTTTAATAAAGTAAAAAAGAGACTAAAAGAGGCCACGTATAGTCAGATGGCTAATCTCTTTGTAATTTATGCAACTATGTAGAAAAAGAAATGAACACTGAGGTAAAGGTACCCCATGCTGGTAGAGGAAGAGCAAATCATGGGAAAGTGCACATTTTGGAATGTCATGTTCTTTTCTGTTCTCTGCATTATCAAGTAAATACAATAGCACTATGTGGAAACAACAAAGGAATTAAAATGTGCCATTCTGTAAAAGCACAAGAAAATTAGGCAGGTCAATCTGGTATTTTTTAAATGTAAGCCATTGCTTTGCAGTTCGAATCAGATTAAAGCTGTCGTGGGACTCGCTCCCTCCCTCTCCAGCCGCCATGTTGGAGCTCAGAGTCAGCCGAGCTCTACAGAAACTTTTGAGGTATCTCTCGGGATTTTGAATGTCTTTCTGAGAAAGCAGTTTGCCAGAAAGTTTGCTAAGCATCCACCTGGGAAGGTTCTGGTCTTCTGGACATGCCTGGTAGGATCAAATGATATAAGAGGTCTCATGAAAAGTATTAGCTATGATGCCTTCCATGGCTCCAGAACAGCCATCTCACAGCCACAGACCCGTCAGTGCTCTTGGGTTGGACTTATGTTTCTCATAAATCATGGATGGAAAGATTCTCTTATTAGAAAACTTTCAAGAAGTATGACTATGTTAGCTGTAAAGATGAGCATGCTAACTTCCACTCCTCCGTCTATCCACTGTCCATCCCTTCATCCAATGCGCTTTGAATTCTTCATTTGTTCAGAGAGTTGGGGAGATACACCAATGTTATTGTCATCAAAGGGCCTTGAACGACTTTGTATTTTGGTGTGCTTTGTCACCTCTGTCATAGTGCTGTGTCAATCACCCCAAAAGGAGTTAAATCCTTTCTTCCCTGGAAAAAGAATTCCACTTAACTATTAACTATTGATAAGACACATTTTCAGGAGATCATGTAAGGTTAGCTTCTACATACTTGCTGATTTCCAGAATAATAGCCTGATCAAATAACGACATGGTAGGTGATATGGCTCCATACCAGCCCCAAAGGGACTAAACGGCTTCTTCACACATTTTGGGAAGCAGAGCCACACCCTAGAGTCCTATTGGCTTCCATCTTCCCTGTCCCAGCCAGCTGAAGGAGAGCAAAATATCAGGTCTTCAGGGTTTATATGTTGACTGTTTGCCCCTCCTTTCATTCCATTTTACCTCCCAAATGAATGTTGGTACCTACTGTGTCATCCTCTCTCTTCTCATCCCGTGTACTGAGCTGTGTTTGCTCCTTGCCTGTTCCCTGACAGAAGCAATTCTGACACCACCAGCACCTTGATTATCTTTTTTTTTTTTAAACAGAGTCTCAAGCTGTCACCCTGGGTAGAGTGCAGTGGCTTCATAGCTCACAGCAACCTCCTTTTTTCTATTTTTAATAGAGACAGGGTCTCACTTTTGCTCAGGCTGGTCTTGAACTCATGATCTCAGGCTATCCACCCACCTTGGCCTCCCAGAGTGCTAAAATTATAATTGTGAGCCACTGGGCCTGCTACCTTGATGATCTTGACTGAAGAATGTATAGTATGTGTATGTTTCGCATCTCTCTCCCACTCCTTGCATTTTCATCTTTCAGGGTCTTTTCAAGGGTCCTTCCCTGGAAGCCTTGGGAAGGGGGTTTCCTTCCAGAAACAATTTCACAATGGGTCTGCTTTGCCTGTGGAGGATGCCCAAAGTTTCCTGTGGGCTGTGCATTGGAATTCCTGCCCACTGTGTACATTCCCACCTGCACCCCCAACCCCTCCTGTGGCACTAGGCCCCCTCCGCACCCCCATACAGTTCCAAGTGTCTGCCTAGCCCCAGCGTGCTCAGAGTCTCCTTCCCACTAGAAATGAACTTTTTTCTTTATTTCCTGTCCCAACTAATTGTTCAAGACCTCCCTAATCCTTTCTCCCCTGTGATCCTACTCATCTCCTTTCTCTCAACATCCACTGCCTTAACCTTAACCTCCCAAAACTTCTAACATTTAATTATTCTGTGTTTCATGTGCTCTAATTTTTTCTGACCAACATTATAAGGTGTATAAAGATAGGAATGAGCTACTTCTTTTTATTAATTAATTTTTCAGTTGACAAATAAAATGTGTGCATATTTCTTGTGTACAACTATGGTGCTCAACCCCTAGGTATCTGTCTGTGGCCTATTAGGAACCAGCCACATAGCATCACTGCCTGTCTCATAACCTCCACTTCCAACGCTACCCCCATTCATGGAAAAATTGTCTTCCATGAAACTGTCCCCTTTTGTCCAAATGGTTGGGGACCACTGACATGTTTTGAAATATGTATACATTGTGAAATGGTTAAATGGAGCTAATTTGTATCAGGTTATTCTTAGGCTTACTCACAATGGTAGCACAGCTGTGCCCAGTAGCAGGCACTCACTGGGTACTAATTGGTTGGAGTGCTTATTTTGTGCCTTCAAAGAGCCTTTATATTGATAAGGAAGGGGAACAAACATTAGGCCCCATGTCTCTAACCTCTCTCAAGACTTGTTTCAGTCCATTTGTTGCTATAGCAGAGCACCTGAGGCTAGGTACTTTATAAAACTTAGACATTGATTTCTCAAGGTTCTGGGCTAGAGGCTGGGAAGTCCAACGTTAAGGCACCCACAGTTGGGTCTCTGCTTTGGAGATGATTCTCTGAATGCTGCTGCCTCCAGAGGGAAGGAATGTTGTGTCCTTATGTGACAGAAGAGAAGAAGATAGTGAAGCAATTCCCTCAAGGCCTTGTTACAGTGTCATTAATCCAGTCCTTAGTCCAGGTGGGTTCTGCCCACCTTTTATTTGTCCCCATTTCCCAATATTGTTGCACTGGGCATTTAATTTCAACATGAGTTTTGGAGGGGACGAAAAAGGCCCTGGAGAAAATTGATTTTAAGTAGCAATGAAAAGAAAATTCTTAGACCCCCACTTGAAATTTAAGAGGTTAGGATTAGCAATGGAATTGTACCTTGCTTATCAGAGTTGATTTTGAACCCTTTAAAGCATGAAAATGCAAAATAATCTAAAATACCCTTAAGCTAGGGAACTTTAATGATACACCTGGACCAATAATTTTCATATTTCTTGTATCTCTGTTCCTTCTTCCTACATCATATATGTGCTTTCTATGTGACCATAGCAACTGATTATAATTTTTCAGATACATCTTTTCTGTTAAATTGTAAATTCTATGTGAGTAATGACCATGCTCTAATACCACTTACTTCTCTGCCTGTAAAGACAGAAATATTTCGGTCTGATATCTGTGTGTCACTAACGCTGCTGATGTTGTATTTAAAATGCCAGAAAGGTAAATGTTCTAATTGGATTTCTCAACCTTGGGTACAGCAGTAGGTGTCTGGCACTAATTATATTCAGTCAATGAGGCAAGCTGGAGAGGAGATGAAGATAGAGAGAGATGAAGGAGTTCGGAATAAGGAAAGTGAGGGTATTTGCAGAATTTGTCACTCCAGAGTTTTTGAATGCCTACTACGTGTCAGGAAGTCTGTTAATCACCTGAGAGTAAAGCTATGACAATGTAAACAAGATCTCTGCCCTCATGGCACTTGTGACCCGGGGAGAGAGGCAGTGATAGCACAGAATACTTTACTTCAAATAGATTAAGAGCCACAAAAGAAGAATAATAGGATCCTTTGAAGACATGTAAGGGACAGAGCCTTCTTTCAAAGAGTTTCACTGAGAGACCCATCAAGATTCAGCTGGCCTGAAACTAATCTGAAACACTTTCTCTCAGCGTTAGGGAGAAACACCATTCTCATGATAGGAAGAATTTTCCAGCATTGGGAACCAATGGCATATTTATAACCTCTCTCATGTCAACTTGTCAAGCAGCATCTTTAACACAGCCTGCTCCCCAGAAGCATTTCATGCCTGTTGCAGGCTGTGGCGACACTGAAGCCAGACATTCTGTGGTCTCCATATCAACATTGCAAGAGATGCTGGGAGTCAATTTTCTAGCATCCTGTTAGCACCAGCATCTTGAGTGAGTCAAAAGATGACAGTGGTTCTGATTCCCTGGAGTCCAGAGGTACTTCTCTGGCCAACTGGTGTTATATGCAAACCTCTAGACCCTGAACCAGGATGTTGGTAACTGATCAAGAGGCTTAATTCTGTGGTTTCATTTTTGTTTTTTGAATGATGATGATGGCTTGCAATTTTTTTAGACTCTAAATATACTCCAAGGGTAGATTGTTATAATTTTTTTGTTGCATAATAGAGTGCCGGGTCTAATTTAGAGGTGCAGTGATGCTTAATGTTATTGGGGCAATCCGTGCTACAGAAATGCGCACATCCAAAAGAGTTGAGAATTACTGTGCTGCGGAAGAGCGGCATTATTCACAAATGAAATTCACAGACGAAATATTAAATTGAAGACTCTGAGGAGAAGATCAACAGAAAACCAGCCTTGGTTATGCAGCTGCCAAGGCTCGGGAGTTCAACCAGAAAGGTTCCACCATTGACTACATTGAATTAGCTCCTATTAACAGTCAGAGTTATTTGACATCCTGTGCAATTGCTTGTAGGAAAACCCACGGTAAGAAATGATACACTGTTCTTTATGAAAAATTACAGCCCATTCAGAAGGCCAATCCCCAGTTAACTCTATGCAGAGAGGAAACTGTGTTCATGCAACTGTGCTTTAATTCAGTGTTCTCCGGACTTTTTGGCATCAGAGAGTGGTTTAATGGAAGATAATTTTTCCATGAGGAGGGTGATACGCGTCTGTAGGTAATTTGTTTATTACCCTACTGTATAGGGACCATAATAAATCAATTAACAGACTATTAACAGACTAAACCAACAATTGTCAAATTTTTGAATGGCTGGATCCCCTTCTGCTCTAATGATAATCTGTACTTGCAGCCATTCCCCAGCTGCAGTCACTGCCTCAGCTCGTCTGGCATTAGAATCTCATAAGGAACACAACACGGATCCCTCACCTGTGCTGTTTGCAGTAGGGTTCACACTCCTGTGACAATCTAATGCCACCCTGGATCTGACCAGAGTCACAGCTCAGGCAGTGATGCATGTTATGAGGAGCAGCTGTAAATACAGACAAAGCTTGACTCCCCTGCTGCTCAAGTTCTGCTGTGTGGCCCAGTTACTAATAGGCCATGGACTATTCATGTCCCGGGGGTTAGGGAACACAGCTTTAATCCACCTCAGATCTTCTATTCAGAGGGATGATGCTTTCTTTGGGTTTTGTTTGATAGGTATCTGAAACCTGGATCCACAGTAATTGCTTTAAAATGGGCTAGCACTCTAAAGCATAACCCTTGTGAGATCTGCAATTATAGGGTGTGAGTACTTCTGTGAGTCGGGTAGGGGTTCACTGAGGAGGTGACATTCATACTGCATCTTTTATGCCCAGAGCACAGAGGTTGACAGAGGAGTGTTCTTTGCAGAGGAATCAGTGTGTGCTAAAGCACAGAGGTTCAAAATATACAGGGAAGAGCTCACAGCCAGGGATGCCTCCAAGTAAGATCATGGCCAGAGGGTGGGAGAAGAGGCTTCCCAGATTTCCCGACTTGTCTCCAGACTTTCTTCTAAAAGCAGTAAAGGCATGGGGGGGGGGGGCTCTTTCAGCACCAAAATGATAGACTCCCTGTTTCTTTTCTTTCTTTCTTTTTTGAGAATTTTCGTGGCAAGTGAAGAATCTAGAGACAGGAAGAGTTATTATGAAGCCATGGGAGGAGGTAATGAAAACCTAAGGCCTTTGTGGCAGTGGGGAAGGGAAGTGGGAACAAAGGGAATAGCTGCTTAGGGGACTCTTGGTCAGAAACTTCATTAGCAAAGGAAACTAATACAAGAAGGATGCATGTCCATTGCAGGAGGCCAGATACTGAAAACTACTGCAGGAGATGTATTTATCTATGAGTTGAATGCCCTTTTAGACTTGGGTAGCTGGAGATATTTTGTTGGGAGAGAAGATTTTTCTGTTGAGCTGCAGGGCTGACAATGGGAGAAATGATGTAAGATTTACTGTGTATCTAGCGCTGTGCTAAACATGAGCAGCCTGCAGCTGGTGTTACCAGATTGAATCCCTACTGCAAAGCAACCCACCGTGTAAGTATTAGTGTGTGTGCCATTTTTCAGATGAGAACACTGAGATCTAAATCAGCTTCAGTCTTGGGTAATAGACCTTGGAGCCCAACCTCTTCACTCCTACACCCACTCCCTGATAGAAACGTTTCCTTGGTTCTGCATTCGTATCTAAAAAATGAGAAAGTCGAATACAGAAGCTTCAGTCTCCTGGCTGCATCTTTCCCTTCTCTTTGGGTTCTTAATGACCAATACTCTTGTCTTAGTTATGGAAACTAGAAAACATGAAAGTTCTGCCTCTTCTACTTTTTCTTTTTCTCCTTGTGCTACATCAGTTGGTAACCTTTTGCTCTTAAATATACCACTATTGACCCAGTCCCTGTGCAGTCGCTGTGACCCAGTCCCCCCTCTCTACACCTCTGTCGTTTATGGGAGCTTAGTAGCTTTGCAAGGTCTGGGAATTACTTCTCTCTTACATTCTCTATTGTATTGTAAGCTCATTAAAGGCTGTGACTGTGTTTTATGGAGGTACTTTGGATGCCATATGGCCTTTCTTTCTTAGCAAGAGTAGAAGCTACAATTGATTACTGGCTGATTTAGTCAAGGGCACTCTTTATAATTAACCCTTATTTTTTCTTTTTGAGATAGGGTCCTGCTCCCTCACCTAGTCTGAAATCCAGTGGCTTGATCACTGAATCCCTGAACTCCTGGGCTCAAATAATACTCTTGCCTCAGCCTCTCAAGTAGTTGGGATTATAGCTGTGCTTCACCATGTCTGGCTAAGTTTTAAAATTTTTTGTAGAGAGGGAAGGGTCTTGCCTTATGTTGCTCAGGATGGTCTTGAACTCCTGATTTCAAGCAATCCTCCTGCCTTGGCCTCCCAAAGTGCTGGGATTACAGATGGGAGCCACTGCAAAGTTACATAAAAATGGAACTTTTATCCTGTTTTACTATTTGCTTATTTTTGAGTTAACCCACATTGCATGTATAGTTGGGGTTTGTACTTCAGAATGGCCAGCAGGTTTGTACGAGTTTAGTAAAATCAATAGGTTAGACATTGGGCCAAGGATTGCTTTCTAGACTTTGTCAAAAGGATACATTTCTACCCAAAAGACTTGGGGGAAAAAAGCATCTGGGCTTTTATAGTGACTCAGGTCTCAGGCAGTTTCAAGGCTCAGCAGGGGGTATGAAGTGTTGGAGACCTCCAAAGTCAACAACACCACCCCCCAAGACAAGTGCATAGACAAAATGTCTAACTTTAGGGGGTGTAAGTTGGATTACTAGACATTACTTAAAAAGAAGATTTGTTATTTTTATTCTCACATTCTCCATCCATCTACTTGGCCTTTTAAAATTACATGTGACATTGTTTGTATTTTTAATTAAGCAGGGAAATGAGTTTTATATTAAATTACTTTAAAATTTGCAGGCATTATTTTCATAACAAAATAGCTGCATCTTATTTACAAGTGAAATTTTAATTTTCTTGTCTTTTCTTTCCTGTATTTTTTTAATAATTTTATTGAATCATAATTCTGTACATTGGTGCAATCATAGGGCACGATTCATATACATTCAGAAATGTTTTGATCGTACTGTTACTGATAGCCTTCATGGCATTTTCTTGATCACTATATAAAGACATTGATACTCTACATT
>CAUYON010153006.1:0-13603 GCA_963573935.1 Arctocebus calabarensis | reverse complement strand
CTGCACCTGGCTTCAGATAGTTTCTTTCTTTCTTTCTTTCTTTCTTTCTTTCTTTCTTTCTTTCTTTCTTTCTTTCTTTCTTTCTTTCTTTCTTTCTCTCTTTCTTTCTCTCTTTCTTTCTCTCTTTCTTTCTCTCTTTCTTTCTCTCTTTCTTTCTTTCTTTCCTCCCTCCCTCCCTCCCTCTCTCCCTCCCTCCCTCCCTCCCTCCCTCCCTTCCTTCCTTCTTTCTTTCTTTCTTTTTTAGAGAGAGTCTCACTTTGTCCCCCTCAGCATCACAGTTCACAGCAACCTCTCTTGGCCTTAGGCGATTCTCCTGCCTCAGCCTCCAGAGTAACTGGGACTACAGGTGCCCGCCACAACGCCCAGCTATTTTTTGTTGCAGTTTGGCTGGGGCTGAGTTCAAACTTGCCACTCTCGGTGTATGGAGCTGGTGCCCCACTCACTGAGCCATCCACTCAGGTTTGGTCAGGAAGCAGGGAGACAAGGACGTGTCACACACTGTTTGCACAGTTTGTGGGTGCACGTATTACAGAGCTTCAGAGGATAACTTCACTACTAATTATTGGCAGTAGTAACAGTAAAAAGTTTGAAATATCCCTCAAAATTTTACTTCTAGGAATTTGTCCTAGATAAGTAAGGAAGCGTGCACAACAATTTAGCTGTGTTTGTCAAAATAGTAAAAAATAAAAACCAGAACATTTCCCAGGTGGGGGTTGAGTGATGCGAATTACAGCAATCCTCAGGATGGGACAAATGCATCAGTAAAAGATAATTTAAAACATATAATGTCTTGGAACCTAGTCATGAAATATTCAGTGGAAAAAAATGGATTTCCAACAGAGTAATCCTATCTTTGAAAAAAAAAATTATCTTCATCAAAGATGGATAGGACATTCATTAAAACATGAGTTGTCCTTGATCTTGGAGGATTCTGAGGGATTTTTATTACTTACATTGGCTTTTCTGAATTTCCTGCCCCCAAAAGATGGTATTACTTTTGTAATGCAGATAAATCACAATTAAATGATTTAATGAAAAAACACACATGCATGGTTCCTGCTAGGTGGAAGCATGGTGAGCTCTGACTGCCTCGGCATGGGACTCTGGGGACAAGAGCTGGCGAGACGGGGGTTAGACTCCTCTAACATTTTCAACGTTAGCTCTGTACGTACCAAGCTATTGTGTTCATGATGTTGTCAGTGGACAGTGTTGCCTGATTGTGGAGGAGATAGTGTGCGTGTCTGTGCAGGAATGCGTGAGTGTGCACACGTGGCCCAGAGTTATTACTGACATCTTAATTACGTAAGAGATTAATTTATTTTAAATGTATTTTCTGCCCTTGGCTATGCTGGCTAAGGAGCAGCTAATTCATTTTTTAAGATGCCAAGATTTTATTTCCCCAGGGGAAGTGGCAGGCCTAATCTTCAAAGGTACAGATAACTAGAGATAAAAACCACAGGCTGTTGGGATGTAAGATGCGACAATGATTCAGAGTTTATCTAAAAGCATTTTGTTTTGCATTTCAAGTTTAACTAAAGGGCTTACATAGTCCCCTGTTTTTCCCATTGATGGTCAAGAAGCAAGAAACTTCCAAAATATTCCTGAGAGGGAGAGAAAGAGGGCGACATATTTGCCATCAATCCTTCAAACTTGGAGAAAGAAGGAGTTTGGGTATGCTTGGAGGCACCTGCCACCAACCGGGGGCAAGGGCCACGAAAGTGGGAACACTTTCCCTGCCCACATTGGCACTGTCCTGGCAGGGCCATTGCTAACCACCCAGTCCTGAATTTTTGTAGTAGCTAAGCGTGAGTTGAAGGAGGCATCTGCTGGTCAGCACATGGGTTGAGGTGGAAAGGGATGGGGGGAGGGAGGGAGGAAAGGGGCTATGGTGCACAGGGTCACACACCACCACTTTGGGGGTCGTGCTGGGGAGCTGCACAACCTGCCCCTGACCCCAGCCGACTCCAGTCACCCAGGGAAGAACTATGCTCGCTGGGACAAAGAAGATGTGAGATTGGCACATTGGGTTGATTGCCCTGCACAAAGTTTGAGCTGATGAAGATCCTCACAGAAAAACTGAACATTATCATTGTCTTTAAAAGTCCTTAGTTAATTTAATAGATAAAGCTCTTGTTGTATTTACTAGTTCTACTCAACTTTTTCCCAAAGTGTCTATTGATGTCCTTTGCCCATTGATCACCTCTTAATTATTGATTTGTAAAGGTTCTTTATATAACAGAAATATTGCCTTTTAATCATTGATGTTATAAATAATTTCTTATTGCTATTTTATCTATCAACTTTGAGCTATGTTGGCCATATAGAAATTATTTTGTCCCCTCTTATCAGGGGCAATGCATCCCAACCCCCCAGTAGATACCTTGAAACTGTAGTTATAACCAAACGCTCTCCATGTGCTATCCCTGTTTCTACACGTGTAGACTACAATCAAGTCTAGTATAAAAGGTAGGTACAGTAAAGGATTATAAATAGTAATAATAAAATAGAGCAATTTTAACTATACCATAATAAAATTCACACGAATCTGGTCTTTCTTTCTCAAAATATCTAATTATACTGTATTTACCTATCTTCGGACTGAAATTGACTGTGAGTAACTGAAGCTGTGGATGAGGGGGACTGCTGTATTTGAATTTTCACATCTTCAAATACATCCATTGTTTTCCTTATGTGTAGCAGCCCATATAGCCTATGGCTAGGAGGAGTGAGGGTTATGAGAATACCTGTACAGCTCAATAATGGAACACCTGGGTGGAGAGGGCATGGAGTTAGCTCTCCTAACAAGCGTGAGAGCTCAGGAGAGGAGAGCAGTGGTGAATTGGCCGTCTCTACACCTGTGGTGTTGAGAGGCACGAGATCAGCCTTATATGAGGCTGGAGGAGCGGGCAGTCGGGAGCATGCGCATTCTATCACGGACCCGCTTACTCTGACTCTGCCTCCTCTCCTGCCTGCAGAACGCCAGCACGGCGTCTCTCTGCTGAAGATGAACAAGCTCTGCTAAAGACTAAGATCTATCTATTCTAAGAAGACTGCTTTACTCTCTCTAAGACTCTCTCTCCGGCTGAAATAGACAGCCCTCAGGCACCTAAGAGAACTGAGCAAGGTAACTTAGCGGTTGGGGGCATCCGGAACCTAGATAAGCAAGGCCCGAGACCTGGCCAGTCCTGGGCCCTCACAAGCGCTGTCAGAAGTGACATGTGACACTTATGGGTTTCTGGCTTAGGAGTTTTATACTTCAAAATTCGCCTTTGTATTAGAGACTTAGTCACTTGAATTTTCTCCCAATACTTTTGTAGTTTTATTTTAAACACACACACGTATTTAAATCTTTACTGTCTAGGGCAGGCATCCTCAAACTTTTTAAACAGGGGGCCAATTCACTGTCCCTCAGACCATTGGAGGGCTAGACTACAGTTAAAAAAAAAAAAAAACTATGAACAAACTCCTATGCACACTGCACATATCTTATTTTGAAGTAAAAAACAAAATGGGAACAAATACAATTCACACCAATGCATGTGGCCCGTGGTCCGTAGTTTGAGGACGCCTGGTCTATGGCATAGATAAGAATTTAGGATCCAAACTTGGGATTTGTCAGTTTTCCTAACAATATATACTGGATTCTTTCCTTATTTTCTTATTGATTTAAATTCATACATATGCTCGGACCTATGAGGGAACTTTGATCTATCTATTCTGGTGTTAATAGTGTCAATAGTGCTATTAGAACCAATTTCAGAGATTATTAGGGTATGTTTCTATCATTATTTTCCTATTTTCAAATTTTTTCTGAGTGGTCTTATATTTTTCTCTCTTATTGAACTTTAAATATATGTGTTTTTAACTTTCATTAAGAAGGGCCCTGTTTGGTACATATGGTAGTGATAAGAAGGCCTACCCTCCAAAACAAACAAAAACGATATTCAAATTATAATCCTGTAAATATGTGACTTACATGCAAAAGGGACTTTGTAGATGTGATTGTGTTAAGAATCTAGTGATGGGAGATTATTCTGGATGATGTGGACAGACCCACCATAATCACTAGATCCTTGTAGGAGGGAGGTGGGGGAAGGACAGGGTCAGGGGGAAGGACAGGGGCAGGGGGATTTCGAGATGCTGCCCTGCCGGTTTGAATATGAAAGAAGACCATAATCAAAGTTTGTGGGTGGCCTGGAGAAGCTAAAATGGGGGAATTTTAGATGAAATTTGCAGCTGGAAGTTACTCATCAACCAACTTTAAGATTGGGGGTGCAATGAAATCTCAAGGGAGTTTTTCAGAGAAAGAGCAGCAGAACTGAAGAGGCAGAGCAGGCCGTGACTATGGAAGAAAAGTCGGAAAGATCGGAGGGAGCAGCTTTGCTGGCTTAGATGAGAGAGGGAGGGTCTGTAAGCCAAGGATCGCACCTGAGTGCCAGAAAAAGGAAAGGAAACAGTTCTCCCGAGACCTCCCAGAAAGTACAGCACTTCAATACCTTGATTTCAGGGCTCGTGACCTTCAGAAACGTGGAGAGAGAATATATGTGTATTATTTTAGCGACTACGATCGTGGTCATTTGTAGGTGTGTTCTCACGAGGGCACCGATGTAGCAAAGCTGACAGCAGAGGGTGGGGCTCAGTGTCCAGTGTCCCCGGACAGCCTCCCCCGAGGGTTCGTGGAATTGCGTCAGCATTGTTAAAATGATCAGGAACTCAACTCCTCATCTGTGAGCGACCTCGCCGTCACCCTTGTCACCCACCCACACCAGGAGCCTGGACGGCCGCCAGCGTCATGGCCTCTCTCACCCTCATGCCAGTCAACTGGTTTTACCCTCTAAGAAATCTCTTGAGATATTCATTCTTCTCTTTATCACCATTGTAACGACCTCTATTCGGGCTTTCATAATCGGTCGCCTGGCTGATGGTGAGAAGGTGCTGCATTAAAAGTGAGCAAATATCTATAGGAAATCAGCACATTGTTCCCCCTAAATGCATTCATGTATATATGATCTGTGTGTTTATGTTTTAATAAAATAATTAATAAATTAATAAAAATGAGCAAATAATTTGAGCAGACACTTCATGATAAGCACGTGAATAAAGTGCTCATTATCATTAGTCTTTAAGGAAATGAAAATAAGATCCTACTTCACCCTCAAATTAAAACGAAAATCCCGACAGCACCAGCTTGTGGAGCAACCGGAACCACCCGGCTGCTCTTGAGAGCAGAAGACGACTCTGCCTCTTGGTAAATGGCAGTTTCTTATAAAGTTGAGCGTAAACTGGTCCTGTGTTTCAGCAAATTCTCTCCTAGCTACCTCCCCGAGAGGAGTCAAAACAGGTCTGTAAGAAACCTTGCACAAGAATATTCGTACAGACTTTATTTATTATAGCCCCAAACCGGCAGGCATCCAAATGTTCATTAGCAGGAGAAATGACACGCAGATTGCTGTTTACTTATATAATGGACTATGTACATAAGCAATAACAAGACATAAACTCCTGATGAGTCTTGAAGACATACGGCGAGCACAAGAAACCAGACAGTTACATGCTGCACAATTCCATTTTCGTGAAGTTCAAGAACAGGCACATCCAATCTATCCTGAGAGAAGTCAGAGCAGGGCTGGTCTGGGAATTGGGATGAACCCGAAAGAGGCACGAAGGAGTTCAGTAGGGCTTGGGAATTAGTTTCTATTCTGTTTGTGTTTCGCAATGCGTGGTCCCAAACACTTAGGTACATTTTCTTATATTTCACTAAAAATGAAAATGCTCACACAGTCCACCTGTACTGTTTACACTTTTCAGTAATTTTACTCTGTATTTAGTGAATCTTTTTAAGCTGCGAAATCAATCTGCTTGTCCTTAAAAACAGGAAGTTTTACTCTACAAATATTATTAACATTACTTTCTTTTCATTGATTTTGAACTCATTCACCCTCGCGTTTTTAGCGTTCTCCAGTGCTTGTTTGGGGACCTCTTCATTTGCATTCTGAGAAGCCTTCTCGGGATGGTTCGTCCCATCACAGATATGTTGATTTTTTCCTGCTTCCACGTGTGGATTTCAATTCTGAAATATGTCTCTCGTAATATTCTCTCAGTATGCTCAGCTCCCTCTCTATTTCTCCTGCTGGTGTGGAAATTAAAAGCACGAGCCTTCAGAATCAGGCAGATGTTGTTTGTCATCCTCTACTGTACGACCTTGGGCAACTTAATTTAACGAGCCTCTTCTTCTCATCTGCAAAACGAGGATCTTAGCTGTGAGAACTTCATCGTGTTATCATAATGATTTCATGAGCTAATGCTCAAATGGCAGGTCTGGGCATAAAACCCTGAATAAATAGTGGCTGTCATCATTATCACAACCATCTTTGTCTTTGCTGTGTCTTCCTCTGAACAACTATGTTTTGGTTTCAAGCTATTAAGTACCCACCTTCTAAATGTTTTGTACACTGGCTGATACATGGCAGAAGTCCAACAAGCATCTGTTGAAGAAATATATAAGTTTGCTCCTTCTTTTTATCTTGTACTTGTGATATTGTGAGTCATCCTGTTTTTTATTGTTAGTGAAACTCAATCAATTAACGCAAAAGCTGTACTTGGAACAGGTTTTAAAATAATGAATCAGTTGCCTTACCCAGCAAAATATTGTTACAATGTTAACTTGACAGAACTTGAATAACCACCACATCAGGAATGAAAAACAAGTTTCGTGTTAAATTTTTGTTCAGACATATGTGCTACATTAGAATTAACTTTTATGAAATAGGAATTTAGGGGGGAGACATATCAATACATTGTCGAAGTCTTATTTATTTCCTAAAGGTTTTAAAAACTTATTATCTAACACGGTTTTCCCCCCTTTTGTTAAATTTTGAAATAAATTATTGGAGAAATGATAAAGAAAGGGCCCTTCCATAGAGCATCTTGAAGTCTAAGCAATCTCAGCCTCAAAATGGTAGGTATAGCTCAGGCTTTCATTTTCAAATTCTAATCTACGTGTCCGCATGTGACCTTTTCATCCTCTGCGTGTAGGAGAAATGTAGGTGTCTGCCTTCAGAGTCTGAAGCCATCAGTTTGTGCACTGGTCATCAACTGGCCAACCTCTTCCCACTCAGCAGTTTTTGCTTTTGCACCATCACTGCAAATGCCTCAGCACTTGGCCCACTTGGCATCGTCTACCAAAGACAAGGATTTGGTGAGTCCCGTTGGATTCACTCCAATCTCCCCCTCACCAGCTACCGCCACAGTTGCCGCCCAGCCCAACCTGACCCTGGTCCTTGGGTTTCCCCCTGCTCCATTGCACCAGGTCTTTCTCTCCTGCAGCAGCGAAGACCGTCATCGTTGACCTCTTGGCAAACGTCGCCTTCACCAGCTCCTTCCCAACCTCACTGCTGGTGCACAAGGTCAGGACTTCTCCTCTTGGTCTGCCCTTGGTAGAGAGCTAAGCTGCAGAGACTGTCCCTGGACATTGTGAGCTTCTTTCCTCTGCTTCCAGAGGAAGCAAAGAAGATAAGAATCAATGTGGTTTAGTGACGCTATTTATCCCTGACCAAGAAACTTTGAATATGACACAACCGTACTTTGGACTTTACCTTACAGATGTAAGTAGTGTAACCTGATGGGATGTACCCTCATATTAATCTGAAATTTAAGAAAAGAAAGAAAGAAACTTTGACTATCACTCTGAAAAGGGCAGAATGGGGGTTAAGATTCAGTCATTTACAGAAAAGCTGAAGGTGAGTACTCACCCTCCTTCCTGATAAGTAGGTGGCCCAATGGGCAGAAAGTGATTTCCCTAAAAGACCTAGCACTCAAAAGGGAGCTAATTTAAAAAAATATTATTATTTTTCTGGGTATGGTACATCTCACAGACACATTTATTCATGCCATGAGTATACAACACTTATACAGGTATACAGGGATAGTCCACGTTCCCATGGGACACAGCTTGCTTAGCCCTATGGCAAGACTCATGGTGCATCTCTCTCTCCTTTTTTTTTGTTTGAGACAGCTGTCCCTTTGGGTAGAGTGCCGTAACATCACAGCTCACAGCAATCTCCAACTCTTGGGCTGAAGCGATGCTCCTACCTCCGCCTCCCTAGTAGTTGGGACTACAGGCGCCCGCCACAACGCCCGGCTATTTTTTTTTTTTTTTTTGGTTGCAGCCGTCATCGTCATTTGGCGCTGGATTCAAACCTGCAGACTCAGGTATATGTGGCTGGCGCCTTAGCCGCTTGAGCCACAGGCGCTGAACCTCATGGTCCATCTCTTGTGCACTCCAAGTGAGGCTGGTTAGTGATGACCCATGAGCAGGTGCAGGAGCTTTCGAAGCTTTTCTTCTTTTATCAGCACTGCTGAGTTTATAAACCATGAAGCTCATCAACCCCATTCTAATCCAGATCTGGTAAACTTGGGTGTTGTAAGGTTTCATGGGGACCCACACATTTTAAATAATTCTTTAAAGGATCTTGGCTCCAGAACAAGGGCTGGCCTCAGCAGAGACCCACAGCCAGAGATTTGGAAAGGTCACCACATGTGCAGGCCTAAAAATAATTATTTTAAATTTTGAATAAGTTCAGATAGAAGAGTTTCAAAAATAGAGCCCAGAATTCCTACATATGCTTCAGTGAGTTTCATTTTACTTATCATTTTTCTCTCTCTGCCTGACCCTCTCCTCTAGTCAAATTATTGGCTGATCACTTAAGCTGCTTCATGCCAGGTTGCTCCAATGTAAAGTTTTGCTTTTGGGGGGTGAGTGGTGAGGGGAATTAGTAAAGAGATTACGGAAAGATACTGGAAGCCGTGTAACTTTGTTTCTCATTGGACTTTGTCCCTCCCTAGTTTCATTCCGGACCATGCTCACTGCAATAATTGCTACTCTGCTGGTTGCTGAACCGTGATGTCCTAATTCCATCATTTCTTCTGCATGTATTAGCTGCAACTCTGTTCCAGGGAAGAGCTTTCTCTTGCTTTCCCTTCCTTCTCGATTAATTGATTATAGACTCATATATTCTTATTTTATTCAGTGGGTTATAACCCATTACTGTAGTTATCTGATGCGCAACCTTTTTCAGATTTGCAGATGGAAGCTCTTTAAATCTGAATCAAACATTTCTCCAAGGAAACCCGGTTCCTTCTAGCAGAGAACGGTATTTAGAAAGTAAGATCTGCCCTCCAGGTGTGCTCAGAGCTCCTGAAATGCCATTGCTTCTAGGCCCCTGCGGCCAGAGCTAAAAAGGACTTGTATGTATTTGTGTGTATGTGTGTGTCTGTGTATATGTGTGTACACACCCCACATTCCCACACACATATTTTTTATTATGAGTTCATAATAATACTTCCAATCCTAGCCACAAAGTTCAGTCTTTGCTTCCTTCTTTGTTACTTGCGTCTCCAGTAGTGAGAAACATTTTTCTTTATTCACAACTTATTTATTTGTTCAACTCTAGAAAATATGTTAAGTAGTTTCAGAATTGCTCACTCTTACCACAGTGAAAAAATACAATATATTAATCAGAGTTGGATATTTATTTATAGTTATTTTTGTCTTTAGCCTGAGAATATATCATTAAAATTCTTGGGTTCATTGTTTTTCCTTCCACTTCAGTGCGACCATGTTTTTTATTTGAAATATAGGCATTTGTTTCTATTTGCATTGTAATTTCTATGTCTTTGTATTCTCAAGATGGTTTATTTCATCTATTTATTTATTTTTAGTATGTGAAAGAGAACATGATTCTAAACATTAAATCTATGCACAAAGCTGGGCTTACAACAGGTGCCCCTTTATCCCGTCCCTTCAGAACTATCCCCTCTCCCATCCTTCGGTCTCTATTCCAATCCACTCCCAGTACGTACCCAATCTTACTAGTCTCTGGCTTATCTTTCATGCATTTCTTTCTGCACTAATGAGCATATATGCCTATTTCTTATATCTCCTTTTTTATTAAGAAAAATTTTTTAAACCTCATAGTATAGACACTCTTTTTCACATAATATATCCTGGAAAACAATCCATGCTGTTTCATAGAGGTTTCCCTCCTTCTCGTTTAAGTTACAGAATACTCCATTGAGTGAATACATCACAGTTTACTCTGCCACAGTGTTCTAAGATCTAAGGCAGTCCCTGGCAGGAGAGTAAGGCTCCATCCTTCTCACCTACCAGCCACAGGGAATGGGGATTCCCTTCCCCACCAGCCCTATATGATCCCAGGCATGTGGGGTAGACACAGCTCACCTGAGATGATCTCATCATGGCTTCCCTGTACTCTGAGTTTTGATCAATGAGTATATTAGTCACCTATTGCTGTGTAACAAGTAACCCCAAATGTAGCACCACAATCCAACAAGCACTTTTTTTTTTTTCAGACAGAATCTTACTTTGTCACCCTTTGGTAGAGTGCTGTGGTGTCATACCTCACAGCAACCTCAAACTCTTAGGCTCAAGTGATTCTCTTGTCTCAGCCTCCCAAGTAGTTGGGACTATAGGCACCTGCCACAACACTCAGCTATTTGTAGAGATGGGGTCTCCCTCGGCTCAGGCTGGTCTCAAACCTCTGAGCTCAGGCAATCCCACCACCCCCGGCAAGTGCTAGGATTACAGGCATGAGCTACCATGCCTAGCCCCCAATGAGCACTCATTAACTCAGTTTCTGAGGGTCAGAAGTCCAGGAGCAGCTCAGCGGGTGGTTGTGGCTTATGGTCTTTCATGAAGTTCTGATTAAGTCCTCCTGGAGAGCTGCCTGGGCAGGAAGGTCCACTTCCAAGCTTGCCCACGTAACAGATTCAGGGGGGTTCAATTTCTTGAGCTGTGGACTTCTCTGCAGTTCTACTCATAGTGTGGCTTCCCCCAGAGTAAGTGACCCAGGACCAAGAAAGTTCCACTGAAGACAGGAGCCACAGCAACTTTTATAACTAATCTCGGAAACAATACCCCACAACGTCTGCCATCTTCCATTCATTAGAAGTGGCTGAGTCCACGGCACTTTGGGGAAGGAGAATTAAGCTCCATCTCTCGAAGGGAGGAGTAGGAAGAATGTTTAGACATGTTTTTAAAATCACCACACTGGGTTACATGTGTATCTTCCCAAGTATGTGAAAATACTTTCAGGTGAAGTCATAATACATGATCTTATTTCATATCTTAGAATGAAAGATTCCTGTAGAATCATTCTCCCAGCGCCAGAGTGGGTTTGCTGCTTTTTCATCTCTCTAATCCATTCTGAGTGCTCATTAACATGGCACAGGTGGACTCCTGACAAAGAAGGACTAATGAATTGTTTCAGTGCAAAGGGGAGAGGCATGGCCAAGAGCCACAGAGGGGCAGAAATGTCCACTGCTCCGGGCGGCGTATGGATTAATTCTTCACCCACAGAGTGATTCATCGCCAGGCCATAACCTCACTGATCTGGAAAGGAATTCAGGCCTGTTCACTGTCTAGAAAGTGAGACTTTTTGGATGAAGGTCAACCCTAGGAGAGTCACAGCTGTCCTGACACGCTTGAGCAATAGTTTAAAGAATTCTGTAGCAGGGCTCAGAGATTTGACAAGGATAACAGAGTAGCTCACATATTTTTTTAAAATTAGGACCATATAAAAACACAAATATCCTTGTCTTCAAATGTGTTCTTTCTGCCAAATCGATTCCTTCTTATTTATTGCCATGTGCTATGAAAGATTTAATCTTAGCACTCACACAAGAGATCAAGTCATGGTTTTATTAACATGCTTTCTGGGAAATGTGATATCCAGGTTTTCAGTTGCTATAGGAAGTTAATAGGTTAATAAAAAGGACAAGGTTTATGTGAAGTATGCCCCTAGGTTGCTGAGCAGTGGTGTTACTCCTTACAGCAAATAGTGTGGCCAAGTAAATACACAAAACTCTGCATAGAACACTTCCTCACTTATAAATTCATCACACACATCAACATCTTAATGCATCTGAGAACTGCAGCAAACTCTCCTCCTGTTTCTCCCCATTATTGTTTAACCCGGTGTTTTGGAGACGCCTTTGTTTACGGTATACATGGACTATAAATTTTTAATTAACTTCTAATTAATTAGTGAAATTGCCAAGAAAATATGATCTTTACTAGGTGTGTATGTGTTTTAAGTTTTGAATTTTTTAATGATCTGCTGTATGCTCAGTTTTGTTAATTACTCCTTCTGTGTGTGAGAAGAATGTGCATTTTCCCCTTGTTGAATGCTGGTATCTGAATGCCTAAATGGACTTTATCAAATAGCGTTGGACAGATCTTCTGTACCTATACTAGTGTTTTCGTGTGTTTGACGTAACATTAATTGGGAAAGGTATGTCGAAATCTTCTACCCTGGCAATGAATATCACTTTCTCCCTGCAGTTTGTATCAATTTTTGGTTTATGTATCTTAAAACTAATTTAGATCACACAAATTTGAAATTATTACAAAAATATGTAGTAACTGTTCTTTTTCCTAATAATTTATTTGATCTGGTATCATTATAGCTGCTGCAGCTTTCTTTATTATTTTCCTAGTATCTTTAGTTCTTTTATTTTTAATCTCCTGTCCCCTCATGTCCTAAGACAGCACATTTCAATGGACATAGTAGACTTTTTTCCTTAATCTAAATTGATTCTCTGTGTTTTGAGTAAAACATTTAGTTCATATTTAGCTATTGTCATTATTATATATTAGGACCTGTTTTTCCATCTCATCTTACGTTGTGGTTTCTATTTACCCTGCTAAGCCTGTATACGTTTTTCTTCTATTTGAACAAGGTGATCTGGTAGTGCTCCTTTTCTTCTATTATGCTTGTGATTATCCTTCTATTTTGTCCTCTACTAGTTTGAAAGTGACAGTCTCTATTATCTATTGACCTACTTATTTTTTGGTGGTTTACTTTTGGAATTCAGGTTTTCTGAACCTTGTATCTAAAGTTAACCCATATCTTGATCTCTCCCAAATAATTGTTCAATCTCCGGATTTACCTGCTATTGCATTCCAGGACTCGGTTGTTTAAATTATTATCAATATTATTTTATATGGTATTTTAAAAATACGCTCTTTGTATGAAAATTATTTTACTCGCTTTGTATTCAGGATCGGACTTTCCTTCTGTTATCATTTCCCCTTCCTAGAGAACCTGTTTTGGAGTCCTTCTGGATAAAGTGTCTGGGAAGTAAAAGCATTTTTGTTCATTAAATTATCTCCAATTTGCCATTGCTTTTAAATGTTAATTTTCTGAGTTGATAATTTTAAAACAGCCTCTATAAAGGTATCATTTTACTTTTCTATATTTCATTGTAGCTAATAATAAGTCAATTACAAACCTAATTTTCACTTATAGGTGATCAATTTCTTCTCTTTGGCTGTTTTTAAGACCATTTCCTTTCTGTTATATTTCACTATAATCTTACATGGTGTGGTTTGTTTTTTTTTTTTGAGACAGAGCCTCAAGCTGTCACCCTGGCTAGAGGGCTGTGGCATCACAGCTCACAGCAACCTCCAATTCCTGGGCTCAAGCGAGTCTCTTGCCTCTGCCTCCCAAGTAGCTGGGACTACAGGTGCCCGCCACAACGCCTGGCCATTTTTTGGTTGCAGCCGTCATTGTTGTTTGGCGGG
>CAUYON010153004.1:0-38970 GCA_963573935.1 Arctocebus calabarensis | reverse complement strand
CCGAGGTCAGTGAACCAAGCGCCAGGCTCGGATTCCCGGATCGGAACCCGACGCTTCCAGCCACAGCCCGGGCTCCAAAGCGCGGCCGCCGGGCGCCTCCCCGGGCCGAACCGGCCCCTGCTCTCCGGTCGCTTCCCGGCTTCTCCGCGCGCCCATCGCCCCCCACGCCTCAGGGTCCGGCCTTCCCGCAGCTTTTCATTTTTCTCGACTAGAAAATGAGGGGGGAGACCGACGCGTGCCCCTCGCCACGACCTCCTCCGCCGCGCGGAGGGGCCAGCCCGGCGGAGCGTGGCGGCTCCGTGCCGCAGAACAGGGTCGCGGCGCGCACGTCTGGCGGGGCGGCGGGTCACGTGGGGAGGAGGGGGCGTCGGCGCACGCGGGCGAGCAAGCGAGCGGGCGGGCGCGCTAGGCTGGCAGCTCGTGGAGGCGCGAGTTGCAGTTGGGGCGTAAGTGTGCCTGGGAGGGGGCGGCGGCCCGGAGCGTCGGCTCCGCCCTCTGTGCGCATGCTCCAGCCCCCGGCGGGTTATAAGGCAGCCGTGCCGGCCGAGCCAGACAAAGTGGCGAGCTGCGACGTGACTAACTGCAGCGTGGGTGCTCGCACGCGCGAACCCGGCAGCCGGCGAAGGACGCGAGCCAGAACCTGGGCCCCGCCGAACTCCAGCCGGTTCCGCCGCGTCACGCACACGCTCGGCGCCTCGAGCCGCGCACATAACGGTTAGTTGGGTAACGGCCGGCGGGGCTCGGCGCGGACCCCGCGGTGCCCTCGCTGCCCTGGTGGGGGTCAGAGGGACCTTCGGGGTGGGGAGACCTCTTCTTTGGGGAAGGGAGGCGGCCCGACTGAGGACATCATGCCTCGGCACAGCCGCATGGCCCCAGAGCGCAGCGTTGTTGAAGGGGACCTTGAGGCGCCGGGGACAGCGCCTCTCCCGGGCGAGCCGCGGGCCCCGTGGTCAGGTGCCGACCACTGGCCTGGCCGAGGAGTTGGTTCGTGGTGCCCAATGACCTTGGGGATGTCGCATCCCCTCTAGTCTTCAGTAGGCTGCTCTGGAGATGGTTTGATCTTGAAAAGGGACGACGTGGGGCTGCTTCACGTGGTGCCTCCAGATTCCCCTGGCCGCGTTCTGCTCTAAGGGAAGGGACTCGGGCGGGAGTTATTTTGGATTCGTGGCATATCCGCCCAGCCTTCTCGGCCTGCCGATCCTTGTCCCACCTGGTGACTTTCGAGAGTGATGTGGGGCACTGCGTTCCCCGCAGCCGAGGCGTGACTGCAGGGTTCGAGTGGAAATGAACTTTGCAGAGGGGATGGAGCAGCCGCAGACTCCGGGACTGGTGCTGGCGGGGGCTCTTTGTCATTCAACCTGTGGCTGCGGAACGTCCGCCGCGGCGCCCTCCTGCTCCTGCACTTAGGGCGGCCCTGTCGAGACCAATCTGGAGGGTAGCGTTACACTAGGTCAGATGCACGCTTTGGGTTCCAGGCACGTCTTTTTTTCCACGTGCGTCTTAGCATTTTACTTTTTACTGGAATCTATTTAGTACAACAAGCAGTTGCCAAAATTAGTTTGTAATTAAGCTAAAGCAGGAAACAAACTTGTTACTACTTCAGTCTTTCCCTCGGTTTCTTTCCACTGGCTAATTGTAAACTGGGCTTCTGATAGCAGTGAAATGCTTACAAGCTACTTTATTTACCATAACTAGTTCTGAATTTTTTTTTTCAAAAATTACTCAGATTTTGAGATAAGATGTGTACACATCAGTTCCCTAATAAAACAAGTGTGGGGTTAGCAACTACTGGAATTTGTGGTAGGCTGAACTATAATTGTGTGAGAGTTTGGAAGAGTATGAGAGGAATTAAGCCATTAATAATTTTTTGTCTCAGCTATCTGCCCAGTGAGGTGAAGCAGAGACTATGTATCTTCGTTTTTTTAATTAGATGTTTAATAATACCTGTAAATCCAAGTCTGCTTTCAGATTGCCATAGAAATGATTAAGAATTAAAAACATCTAGCACTTAAAATATGTTGTGGTAAGCTTTTTATTCAAACAAAAGTTAAATATATTTTGGTAATTCATTCGGGTTTAGATAGGTGCTGTTGTTTTTAGATTGCGGTGACCCTTGTTAAATGTGCAAGTTACGGTCTGAGAAGCATTTTGTGAGATTTTTATAGCTGAATAGATTTAAAAGTTTAGTTGGAAGCTTAACATAATAGGCTGTTACATCCCTAAGCAGATTAAAAAGGAAAAAAAGGACCATACCACCACAGGATGAAACTGTTTAGTATTTCAATAATTTAAATATCATTTGGCCTTTTAAATGTTAAAGTGTATAATATATCTCTGGAAAGAATATTAATGACCAGCTGGTCATTATTTTACAGATAAGGAAACTGAGGCTGGAGAGGTTAAGTAACTTACCTATACCATCTTAGGTCTGAAAACTTGTTAATGGTTGGGTGGAAACTATGTGTGTAATTTGACTCCCATTTTTGTCAGATTGACAATCTTGAGTTTTCTCTAAGATTGTGAATATGGAGACACATTATCTTAGTCTCAAAATAGTTTTTTTAATTTATTTTTAATTTTTTTCTTTTTACCCAAAATTCATTTATAATGAAAATAAGTTTTAGAGTAATAACTTGTCAGCTTCTTATGTCTGTTCCTCATTTGCAAGATGTTTTCAATTTTTTTTTTTTCAGTTTTTGGCCTGGGCTGGGTTTGAACCCGCCACCTCAGGCATATGGGGCTGGCGCCCTACTCCTTTGAGCCACAGGCGCCACCCGATATTTTCAGTTTACTTCATAATGTGGATTCCTATGCAGAATTCAGATCCCGGTATAAATGCCTTCATGGCTGTTTTTGTTACAGGTGAGGACTCAGAAGATGGAACTTGTCTATGAGGAAACTAGTCCAGAAAGTTGTGAATTTTATATATTCAGCAATTAGTTATTGACTATCAGGCACTATGAGATACTTAGGATTCAGCAATGAAGAAATTCTAGCACTTGCTTTCCCAGAGTGTATAGTCTACCTGAAAACAGGTAAATGTATAATTACCACAGCAAGTACTCTTTATAAACAAGTAGGGAGTGTTACAATTGGGTAAGTATAGATTCCTATAGGAACTACTACTGTTTTGTATAAGTTTGAGAAGATATCCAACTTAACGTAGAAGCAATTTAGGTAGACGTCTCTGAGGAAACACTATTTTACCTGAGATTTGAAGGATGGAAAGGAGCTAGCTAGGCAAGAAATGATTCCAGGCAGGAGTATTGAAGCTACAGTCAGATACAGGGTACAGTGCAAGAGCTGAAAGAATACGGGGTCAGATTGAATGTGGAGAGATGGGAGTTCAAAAGGTAGTATCAGAAAATGGAGAGACTTACAAGTCATTTTAAGGAAGCAGGGAAGAGGCTAAAAAAATTTAAAGGAGTAAAATCTTGAAGCTTACTGAAATCAGTCTAATCTGATTTTCAATTGGCCTGGCAATACTATTTGCTTTTAGGGACATCACCTTAGATACAATGTGGAAAAGCAGATTAAAGAGAGGCTGTGGGAATGGTGTGAGACCACAGTGGTGGACAAGATGGACAGAAGTGAGAAGATGGAAGAGAAAGGGAAACACGACTTGGTGGGGAACCGATGTGGGAATATGGGGAAGCCAGAGGAGTTAAGGACATCACCTAGGTTTCTAGCTTGAGAAAATGTGAATTTGTTAGGTATTCATCTTCATTTAACCAAAAAGGACACTAAGAAGTTGTGTGACTGGACCAGGACTGCTCAGTTTGTAAGCTTTGGAGGCAAAATTCAGACCCATTCCTGACCTGTTTTTTGTTGTTGTTATTGTTGTTGCAGTTGTCATTGCTGTCTTAACTGACTGGCTGAGTTTGAACCTGCCACCCTCATGTATGGGGCCAGGGCCCTACCAACTAAGCCACAGGTGCTGCCCTGACCTCTGTTTTTGTTGGTGACACCAAGAGTGGTGTCTTTTCTTTTTTTTGTTTTCCTTCTAAACAGTTTAGTATGGAAAATTTCAAAACTCAAGCAGTATGAGCTACACACTTCATCTCTACCCCTACCTACTTTCCCCAGACCCTTCTGGGTTATTATGAAGCAAATCTTAGATATAATTATTTCCTTATAAATATTTCAGTATATATCTCTGAAAGATGACTCTCAAGAAAAGCATAACTACAGTACCATTATCACACATGTAAAAATTAATACCACAAAATATCCAGTCAGTATTCAAATTTTCATACGTTATTTTTAAATAACTTGTTGGTTTGATTTGGGACCCAAATAAGGTCACACAGTACATACATTTGATTAGATGTCTCTTTTAATTAGAGTTCCCCCTTTCTCTAATTTTCCTCATAATTTATTTGTTGAAGGAATTGGGTCATTTTTCCTAGTTTCTTTCATTTTGGATTTTGATGAATATTTCCCTCTGGTATAGTTTTAACATGTCCTAGTTTCAGATGTCCCTCTATTCCTTTAAATTGGTAGCTAGATTAAAGTCTTTGAGCAAACTTAGATCAGTTCAGTTCTGATTTCTGAATGAGAGTGCAAGGGTTGGGAGAAAGTAAAACATGTAGTGGTATATACTTCCTTAAGGAGACATATATTTTGTCCCTCTTTCTGCTGTATTAACAACCTATTATCTCACTAGTGGTTTGCAAAAGAAAATAACTGTGCCTTTAATTCTATTACTTCATTTATTAATTAGAATACCTCCCTAAAGAGAAGTACTTCTACAGTTTGAATAGGAAGGGCAAGTTAAAGTTTATGTGTTTTAAATAGGATGTGGTAGTTTGGTGCTATGACTCAATGCCTGTAATCCTACCATTCTGGGACGCCAAGGCAGGAGGATCACTTAAGCTCGTGAGTTCAAGACCAGCCTAAGCAAGAGTGAGAGAGACACCCTGTTTTTATGAAAACCAAAAAGATAAGCCAGGTGCCGGTAGTCCCAGCTACTCAGGAGGCTGGTGGGCACCTGTAGTCCCAGCTACTTTGGAGGCTGAGGTAAGAGAATTGCTTGAGCCCAGTAGATTGAGGTTGCTGTGAGATAAGCTGACACCATGGCACTCTAGCCTGGGTAAATAGGGTGAGACTCTGTGTGAAAAAAAATAAGAACAGCAGCCTTTGGTATATGATTGAGACACTCTCTTTTTCTAGAAATGTATGTAAATATATCAAGGTATATCTTTATAAGCCACAATTTTAAGTTGTTAAAATTGTTTTTAGCACTTGATGCTAACATTTCAAATGGCTTTTAGTCTTTGGATTATTTATTTGTTTTAGAGTCTCACTCTGTTGCCCTGGATAGAGTGCTGTGGCATTATAGCTCACAGTAACCTTAAACTCCTGGGTCATCTTGCTGTCATCTTGCCTCAGCCTTTTGGTAGCTGGGACTACCAGTGCCTGCCACAACGCTCAGCTAATTTTTCTATTTTTATTTTTTATTTATTTATTTTTGATATAGAGTCTCACTTTGTCGTCCTTGGTGGAGTGCGATGGCATCATAGCTCACAGCAACGTCAAACTCTTGGACTCAAGCAATCCTCTTGCCTCAGCCTCCCAAGTAGCAGGGACTACAGGTGCTGGCCACAATGCCTGGCTGTTTTTAGAAATGAAGTCTCGCTCTTACTCAGGCTGGTCTCAAACCTGTGAACTTAGGCAATCTACCTGCTTCAGCCTCCCAGAGTGCTAGAATTACAGATGTGAGCCACCATGCTTGGCCTAAGTTTCTCTACTTTTAGTAGTAGAGATGGGATCTCTTTCTTGCTCAGGCTGGTCTTGAACTCCTGAGCTCAGTTGATCCACCTGGTTTGGCCTCCCAGAGTGCTAGGATGACAGGCATAGGTCACTCCTCCTGGCCTAGTATTCGAAATATTTTTAAATTCTGTTCTTAGATTGATGGGGTTTCTTTTGGTCTTCTCTGGTCATTCTTGGAGGGTTTATTTTTCTCACAGCTATTAGGGAATACCTGGTAGAATCACTAACAAATCTAAATTTCTAGGTATAACCAGAGTCCAGATATTTAGTTCCTTGAGGACCGGGGTTGACTACTCTCATGGAGGATCTGCTTTTCCAATTACTTCCTGGGCATTTCACCCTTATTGTGTTACTCTGTCATCATCTCTGTTGCCAACTCTTTCATCCTCCAAACCTGTTTTCTTCTGACTACAATTCTTCCAGGTAGTCAGTCTTAAAACCCCTGAATCACCTTAATACTTCTAGTATGCCCCCTGCCCTACCATATGCAGATAGATGCCAATCCTTTCTCCCCTTTGTTATTGCTTGCTTCCACTACCTACACCCTTTTTTCATTCATATTACTGCTAGTTTATGCAGCTGCCACAACTAATGCAATGAATTGGCCTTTTACCTTCTATCATTGTCACATCCTTTTCCAGTTTTTCCTGCAGTGTGCCACTAGTTCCTCTAATAAAAAACTTCTCATGGCTTTCTGTTTACCAAATTAAGTAGTATCTGTCTGGATAAAATTGAGTCTTCCATGACACATGGCTCTAAGTTATCTTTTTAAGTTCTATATGTTACTTTTCTTTTAATTTGCCCTCACAAACTGGCATTTTCCACTATGCCTTCCCTGTACTTTTTATTTTCTTTTGGGGGCAGGGAGTGTTATAGGAATTTTTACAGTGGATCTGTATGGCAGAAAGACTATTATAGGTGGCATGTTTGGTTCCTAGTGTCATGGGGAGAAGGGATTAAAATGCACTAAGTCTTCTTAATGGAAATGGTTGTTAATCTTCTGGGGTCACAATAAGCACAATGATGGGATGAGTTCATCTCCTCCACAACAGTGAGACAAGCTGTGGGGGCACCATGGAAGGGTGCCACTGGCCTTTTACACTGCACAGCAGGAGGCATCTCTGTTGGTTGTTACCCTGTTGCTCATCATAACAGCTCCTGAAATGGTTGAATCTTATTTGATTACAATAACTTAACCTTTGTACAAAGGAAAATTTCCTCAGAATGTACTGGTATTCTAGGTTGCATACTTGATTACTGGTTGAAAATATGTCTTCTATGTGATTCTGCTTTTCCTATACAGATCTTCTGAAGATTAATGAATGATTAAAAGGCTAACACACTGCTCTGGTGTGTTAGACTATTTCGGAGAGTAATAGAGCCTTTATAAGTTGCCTCACTGAGTTTTGAGAACCAAAGCTACGTTTTTACTTTAAGAACCAAAGCTATGTTTTCACTTTATTAACTCTCTCTTCTGTTCCCTAAGTAGGATTTTTAACCTGGGGTGTGCATATTGATCCTCTATGGTGGATACAATTCAGAGGAGTCTGAGAACTTGTTTGGGAGAAAAAGGTACATCTTTTCATTAACTTAAAACTAAAATTTGGGATTTCTTTCAACAAATGTAGGTAATAAACCATGGTTATATCAGCAGTATTTGTGACTTTGTGACCAATAGAAATCACATATTTTGTATCATACTACAGTTGTTGTAGCTATCTCAAAATTGTTTAAGCTTATCACTACCTCCAAATTAGTGTGGTCAGTAGACTACCGCTAACTTTAAATTTATTAATTAAAATAACCACATTATTTCCAATTAATAATATTTTGATAGTTCTACCTTTTTTTTTGAGACAGTGTCTCAGGCTGTCACCCTTGGTAGTGTGCGGTGGTGTCACAGCTCACAGCAACCTCAAACTCTTGGGCTTAAGTATTTCTCTCACCTCAGCCTTCTAGTAGCTGGGACTACAGGCACCCACCACAACGCCCAGCTATTTTCTTGTTGTAGTTGTCATTGTTGTTTAGGAGGCCTGGGCTGGGTTTAAACCCACCAGTCTCAGTGTACGTGGCCAGCACCCTAGTCACTAAGTACAGGCACCGCCCTACATTTTATTTTATACACTGAATAACATAATTCTGACAACCGTTCCATAGGTTTTACCAAACTACTGAAGGAATCTGTGCACCAAAGAGAGGCTAAGGACCCCATCTCCTAATTCCTTTAAGTTCCAGTGTGAGAATGAAGTTAGCCAGAACCTGTGGTGCAACACAGCACACAGATTATGATGTCACAGGGTTATATTATCATGATATTATAGATTAAACAGTCTTTGGCTATTGACTGACTGACTTACTAATCATTATAAATTCTGACTTTACAAATGACAAGGAATAAAATGCTTGTCTATATGCTAAAGGAGAGTAAAATGATTTTCACAAATAAAGGTAGAATAATTTTCTTTGTATTCAGGAAATGTATGTGTATGTTTTTGAAGTTCTGCTTTAAGAGCCATAAGTTAAACGAAACAGTGAATGTCCTTACTGACTTGAGGTATTTTCTTGCCCTGTTGGGTGCATTCACATCAGCAAATGTACTTAAAACTGCTTAACACCTTGTCTTCAATAGCTCACTGTATTAGTGCAGACCTTTATTTTGTTCAACTGGAGTAACTGAGCTTCACTGAAGGTGAAATACCTGCCCTACGGATTGGAAATATACATGCTTAGTCTGTTGTGGTTGCATAATGACGTTAGTATTTACTCTGCCACCAAAAAACCTGATGAAGGGCTGGGTGCCCATAGCTCAGTGATTAGAGTGCCAGCCTCACGCACTAGACCCGGTGGGTTCGAACCTGGCCTGGGCCAGCTAAACAAACAAACAGAGAAAATAGCTTGGCACTGTAGTGGGCACCTATAGTCCCAGCTACTGGGAGGCTGAGGCAAGAGAATGCCTTGAACACAAGAGTTTGAGGTTGCTGTGAGCTATGATGCCATAGCACTCTACCAAGGGTGACAAAGTAAGACTCTGTCTCAAAAAAAAAAAAAAACTTGATGGAGAAGGGTAGTAGTTTAACAATTAATAGTTTCCTGGAAAATAAAACACCCATTTAAAAATTATATATTTCTAATAAGAGAACCAGTAATTATCTTAATGACAACATAGCTTTAGATTTATATTGTCAGCAATTAAAAAGAATGTGTGTTTAACTGTATTTATTTTGAGGTAGCAATGCTGATTTCTTTTTGATACATCTGTAGTGTCTGTGAATATCTTCTAAAAAAGCCTTGCAATTTGAGAATAGTTTATATGTCAGTTTCTCTTTAGAGCCCATGAAATTTTTGCCTTTTTCTAAAGATTTCCATGGAGAGAATGGTAATAATGCTTTAATGCCAAACAAGCAGTATTCGATTTTAATATTCTGTGGTTTGTCTGGCTCTAGTGAAGCAAACAAGAAAACAAAATAACTTAATTCTTTTTTAGAGATGATGGAGGTCAAAGGTATCATCATAATGAAGTTCAAACTCATTCAAAGGGTTTGACGTCATAATGAAGTTCAAACTCTTTCATTGTTTTTATTAAACAATTACTGTTGTGTACAAGACATGCAAGAAATTATTAGAAAAGGACAAAGAAATACATATAAGTTTGAAGACTTATAATGATAATAAAATTTTAAAATGAAATATTATTACTCTGTTGTCCTCAAAGATATTTTTTATGTAAAACTAAGTATAACTTTAATCATTTATACTCAGTTCAACTCAGCTTTTTGCAAAAAAAGGAAAAGCTTTCTCTGTTGTTTATCTTCCTCTTAATGAATTATAATCCACTTACTGTTTGTATTAGGCTTCAAAATACTGGCAGTGAAGTAGATTGTAGTAGAAACACTATCTATTATATTCAAGTACTCATTTATAGTCAAAGTAACACAAATGATATAACGTAGAGAACACACTTGTTTATAATTTTAATTCTGCCTTCTGGATTAAAATTTCTTCATTCTGGAATAAGGTAGATATGTATTAATAAATTGAAATGACCCACTTAAATCTTGGTTTATTTTGGGTTCTTGTAGAAAACAGAATATGTATTTATTCTAGAATATAACCTGTAATTCTGCCAAGCTAAACCCATCATTGGTGTACACAGCCTCTAACTTCCCTTTCTTTACTACTGCTCACATTGTTGTTTTATAAAATGTGAAATGGGTCTACATTTGGAAACTTTTAGCTAGGCAAAAAATAAATTAACAAAAAAGGGACATAGGGCTCTCAACATAGACAATAGCCAGTTTTTCAGTCTGTGAGAAGGCAAAATTCACTGATGTCATAGTAGCTCCAAAAGGGAGCTTGTTCAGAATATGTGTGCCCAAAGTTGTATTCAGTAATTTGTTTTTCTTTATTAAAACAAGCCAGAAGTGGTGGCTCATATCTGTAATACTAGCACCCTGGGAGGCAAAGGTGGGTGATCATGGGAGGTCAGGAGTTTGAGACTAGCGTAAGCAAAGCTAGATCCCATAAAAATAGAAAAAAATTAGCCAGGTGTGGTGGTACGTGCCTGTAGTCCTAGCTATTTGGGAGACTGAGGCAAGACGATTGCTTAAGCACAGTAGTTTGAGGTTGCTGTGAGCTAGGTTGATGCCATGGTACTCTAGTCCAGGATAGATTGAGATTATGTCTCAATAAAACAAAACAAAACAAACAAAATAAATAAAACAAAACAAAATGAAACTTTTTCTTTCTTTTTCTGGACTTAAGTTGTTATCCAAGAAGCATTAAGTTAGATGTCATGGAGGAAATTAACACCATGTGGCAAGGTGTATTCAGAAAAACCATAAGGATGTTACCTTAAGGTTAGATAAAATTGGAGAAATTATGAGTTAATGAAAAGCCATTGCATTTTTTTTTTTGCAAATTACTCAATGCTTCTCTTGTATCACATTAAATTGTGAGTTTGGAATAAAATTATGCTGTCTTTGACTTGATTTTTTAGAACTAAGATAGCCTAAGGCAGTAACCCCTTGGTGTCTTGGTGTCCTTTTCTCCCCAGGGAATCATGCAGTTGACTTTATCTTCCTTTTTTTGGTCCACTTACCACTTATATTGCCTGAAATGTGGTTACATTTTGAACCAACTATATATTCTTTAAAAGATCTTTACCCTCCTCCCCCGTTGCAGTGGGCCTATTAGAATACCTCTTTTTTCCTTCTTTCCATGGTTTATGAGACAAAAAAGCCTCAATCTTTGCTAGTAAGTGTTAGAAGCACTAATGGTACAGTACTGTCAAGGAAAAGGAAACTTGTAAGTATGTTTTTAACTATGACTGATGTAATAAAGAATTGGCTCTACTAATTTCTTAAAGTTTTGAAATATCCATAGAATTTATTTTCTAGAGGCGGCACCTGTGGGTGTTGTGGTGGGCACCTGTAGTCCGAGCTACTCAAGAGACTGAGGCAGGCGAATCACCTAAGCCAAGGAGTTAGAGGTTGCTGTGAGCCAGGAGTTGGAGGTTGCTGTGAGCTGTGTGATGCCACAGCACTCTGCTGAGGGCGATAAAGTGAGACTCTGTCTCTACAAAAAAAATTATTTTCTAATCTATCAGCATCTTTATCTGCCTTCTAATCCCCACAAGAGTAACTTACCCTGAACCCGCCACCTCCAGTTTATGGGGCCAGCGCCCTATTCCTTTGAGCCATAGGCACTGTCCCAAGTTTAAATCTTTTATCCAGTGAGAGTCAATTTTTGTTACTGGTGAAAGGTGTGGGTCCAGTTTCAGTCTTCTACAAGTCACCATTCAGTTCTCCCAGCACCATTTGTTAAATAGGGAATCTTTCCCTCAGTTTCTATTTTTGATGGGCTTTCAAAGATCAAATGATGATAAGTGTCTGGGTTCATCTCTTAGTTCTCAATTCTGTTCCATACATCTACCTCTCCATTTTTGTGCCAGTACCATGCTATTTTGATCACTATCAATTCATAATATAGTTTGAAGTCTAATAGTGTGATTCCTCCTGATTTGTTTTTATTTCTGAGTAATGTCTTGGCTATTAGAGTTGTTTTCTGGTTCCATATAAAAAGAAGTACTATTTTTTCCAGATCTTTAAAGTATGACAGTGGTACTTTGATAGGGATTGCATTAAATTTGTAAATTGCTTTGGATAATATGGATATTTTAACAATGTTGGTTCTACCCAGCCATGAGGATGGTATGTTTTTCCATTTGTTAACATCTTCAGCTATTTCTTTTCTCAGAGTTTCATCGTTCTATTTATAGAGATCATTCACATCCTTTGTTAGGTAAATTCCCAAATATGTCATCTTCTTTGGCACAATTGTAAAGGGAATAGAGTCCTTGACTGTTATTGGTATAGATAGAAGCTACTGATTTGTGAGTATTGATTTTGTATCCTGAGAGGCTACCTTATTCTGTGATCACTTCTAGAGTTTTGTGGTTGAGTCCCTGGGGTTTTCCGGGTATAAAATCATATCATCTGTGAAGAATGAAAGTGATCTCCTGACCCTATTTGTATACCCTTGATCGCCTTCTCTTGCTGGATTGCTATGGCTAAGACTTCCATTACAATGTTAAAAAGCAGTGGAAGCAATGGGCAACCTTGCCTGGTTCCTGATCTAAGTGGAAATGTTTTCTATTTTACTCCATTCCATATGATATTGCCTGTGGGTTTCCTAAACTGATGGCCTCTATCAGTTTAGGAAAAGTCTCTTCTGCACCTATTTTCTTAATTAAGTGTTCTGCTCATGAAAGGATGCTGGATATTGTCTAAAGCTTTTTCTGCATCTATTGACAGAATCATATGTTCTTTGTTTTTTAGTTTGTTTATGTGATGTATTATATTTATAGACTTACATATATTGAACCAACCTTGAGACCCTGGGATAAAACCCACTTGGTCGTGGTATATAATTCGTTTGATGTGTTGCTGTCTTCTGTTTGCTAGGATCTTATTGAATATTTTTGCATCTATGTTCATTAAAGATATTGGTCTATAGGCTCGGCGCCTTTGGCTCAAGCAGCTAAGGTGCCAGCCACATACACCTGAGTTGGTGGGTTCGAATCCAGCCTGGGCCTGCCAAAACAACAATGATGGCTGCAACGAAAAAATTGCCAGGCGTTGTGGCAGGCGCCTGTAGTCCCAGCTGCTTGGGAAGTGGAGGCAGGAGACTCGCTTAAGCCCAGGAATTTGAGGTTGCTGTGAGCTGTGATGCCACAGCACTCTATCCAGGGTAACAGCTTGAGGTTATTGTTTTGTTCCAAAAATTTGGCAATTTCTTTCTTAATCTCATCTATGATCCAACTATCAGTCAGCATAAGGTTATTTAGTTTCCATGTCTTTGTATGAGTATGAAGATACCTGTTATTGGTGAGTTCAACTTTTATTGCATGATGATCCAAGAAAATACAAGGAATAATTTCTATACTTTTAAATTTGCTGAGGTTGGACTTGTGACCTAAGATGTGGTCAATTTTGGAGGATGTTCCATGGGCTGATGAGAGGAATGTGTATTCAGTTTTGTTAGGACGAAATGTTCTGTAGATGTCTGTTAAATTCAATTGTTGTATGGTGAAGTCCAAAATTTCTTTGCTTAGTTTCTTATTGGAGGATCTATCCAACACTGCCAAAGAGGTGTTAAAATCTCCAACTGTTATGGTGCTGGAAGATATTAAATTGCTCGTGTCTGTTAGGGTCTCCCTTATAAATTGAGGAACATTCTGGTTGGGTGCATAAATGTTAATAATTGCCATCTCATCATGATGAGTGTTTCCCTTAACAAATATGAAATGACTATCCTTGTCTTTCCTTATTTTTGTTGTTTAAAGCCTACTGTATCTGCCAATAAAATTGCCACCCCTGCTTTTTGCTGATTTCCATTTGCCCTGATTACAGATGCCCATCCCTTCACCCCGAGTCTATATTTATCCTTTAAGGTAAGATGAGATTTTAAGGTAAGATGAGATTCTTGTATGCAGCATATATCTGGCCTGAGTTTTTATATTCAGTCAGCCAACCTGTGCCTCTTAAGATGACAGTTTAGGCTGTTCACATTCATTGAGAGTATTGATAAACCTGATAATATTTTGGGTATCAAGTTTTTCAAAGGTCCAGTGGATATTTTGAATCTTTTCACCACTGTGGAAATTGGGTACTGGTCGAGAATTTCAGAGTGAGTTTACTTTGGTGTTAGAGCATTGTGCTGGTCATTATGGAGGATGAGTCTGAGGATATCCTGAAGGTTTTGCTATGACAAATTTCTTCAATGTGTGTATGTCATTAAAGCATTTTAACTTCTCCATTATAAATGAAGCTCAATTTAGCTGGATACAGGATCCTGGGCTGAAATTTGTTTTGTTTTAGGAGATTGAAGGTCAATGACCATTCTCTTCTGACTTGAAAAGTTTTAGCAGGGAGATCTGCAGTCATTCTAATATTCTTCCCCCTGTAGGTTATGATTTTCTTACATCTGGCTGCTTGCAGGATTTTCTCCTTCATGTTAACTTTGGTAAAGTTAATTACAATGTGTCTAGAAGATGCTTTATTTGGTTGAGTCACGCTGGGGTTCTGGAACTCTGCTGTCTGAATTTCCGTCTCTTTTGCCATGCTTGGGAAGTTCTCCTCAATTATCTCTTGGAGTAGAGTATCTGTCCCTTTCAGACTATCCTTATGAAGCGAATGTTTGCTCTTGTGGAGTGGTCCCACAATTCTCCCAGGGAATGTTCCGTTTTTGCTTTCAACTTCTCTTCTTGTTTGAGCATTTGGGAGCATTCAGAAGCTTTGTCTTCAATGTCAGAGATCCTTTTTTCTGCCTGCTCCATTCTGTTACTGAGGGATTCTATTGTATTTCTCAGATCTTTGAGGGCTACAAGTTCTTGCCTCAATGTGTCAAAGTCTCTGGTGATTTTGTCTTTGAATTCATTGAATTCTTGAGACAACTTTTGAATTGCTCCTTGAATTTCTAATTCCATCTTTACCTCCATTCTGTTAATCTTATTTGCAATCCAAATTCTGAATTCAATTTCTGACATCTCAGCCTTTTGTTTATGAATGGGATCTTCTCTTGTGTCTCCTTTGTCATTCCTTGGGGGAGTTAATCTATTCTAATTATTCGTGTTGCCAGAGTTTTTCTACTGATTCCACCCCATGATTATTTTTCACGGTTTGGCTAGGGAACCTGGCAAGGTGAAATTGGGTTGAGGGCTCCTGGAGTAGTCATTAACCAGTCCTTTACCAAGGAACTGGGACTGGTGATTGTGACTTTTCCCTTAGAGCTTTACAAAGGTCCCATACAGAACTACAGCCTGAAACTCTGGGGACCTGCTTGGTGTGGTGGGGCTATGTGGCACTGACCAATATTCAGCTAGTCTCTGTCCAATCCTAGTGAATCAGTGGCTTTGGGCTGAAATCTCAGCCATGGAAATACATAAGCAACTAAGACACCCCGCCGCACCACAGGCAACAACACAACCAGGGTACAAGCTTGGTGGATCCCCAGGTGATTGGCCCAGGTCAAGAGTTCCAAACCAGTTGTCCCAGTCAACACAAACACTGATCAGGTGGGAGAGTTCAAAAGGTCTTCAGCATCTGGGCAGCAGAGATCCATTGGCAGCTCAGTTTGACCCCAGTGGGAGGGACTATGGAGCCACCACCACTGTCAAGGGGTGTTGCTGCCACTGGTCTGGGGTACTTCTGTGTTCAGGTCACAGGAGCCAGAGGCTGCCAGGGTCACAGGAGCCTGGTGGGGAACCGGAGGGCAGAGTCACCAGCCTCAGGGGAACCTCAAGGGTCGCAGAAGCCAGGCAGGAGTCAGAGGCCATAGGCAATAGTTGCAGGCCACAGGCATCAGGTCTCAAGAGCCAGATGGGAGCTGCTGCTGTGGCTGCCGGTGGCAGGAGCCTAGTGGGGAACCGAGCTGCCAAGCTGGGAAGCCAGTGGGCCGTGGTCCCCGATGGTTGGTAGTGCAGGTCCAAACTATGCTCTTTTTAACACAAGGCAAGTCTCACTCCCCTTGAGACTCCCCTCCTCTATTAAAGTTATAGTTTTAGGGTGGCACCTGTGGTTCAGTGTATAGGGCGGTGGCCCCATATACCAAGGGTGGCAGGTTCAAACCCAGCCCCGGCAAACTGCAACAAAGCAATAGCTGGGCGTTGTGGCAGGTGCCTGTAGTCTCAGCTACTCTGGAGGCTGAGGCAAGAGAATTGCCTAAGCCCAGGAGTTGGAAGTTGCTGTGAGCTGTGTGATGCCATGGCACTCAACCAAGGGTGATAGAGTGAGACTCTACAAAATAAATAAAGTTATAGTTTCAGTGCAACTGCCCCACAGCTCATGAGGTGCTCCGCCCTAGCAAAGATCTGCCAAACACTACCGATTTTGCAGAGGATAGTCTTCCTGATCGCCAGGAGAGTGGAGAGGGGTGGATTGGGAGTTCAGGAAGGTAGGGAGAATATTAGATCAACTTTTGGCCCAGGCAAGAGACTGCCTGGGCTTACAGTGATATCTCTCTATGGAGGGAGTCCCAGCCCTCAGTCATTCTCTTCCTTTTGGTGAAACATAAGGTCCTCTGTTCTCTACTCACCTCAAGCCGCTCTCCTGGAGGTGGAGTTGGGGGGAAGGATTCCTGTCCTCTTTGGGATGGGCTTTGTACCTGAAATTTGTTTTCTTGGAGTCCCAGCTTGTCACATCACAGGTGATGTGAACTTATCAATCCTCTCTCAGCTCAGCTTCCAATCATCCACTGTATTGGGTTATTTCTGGCCTTTTCTCCTTCTGGATGGAAGCCTCTGCTGAAATCTGGCTTCAGTCAGCCACCTTGCCTCCCTCCCCCAAATTCTTGTATTTAATTTAAAATGCATATTATTTCAGCTGGGCACAGTGGCTCATGCTGGTAATCCCAGCAAGATGGAAAGATCACTTGAGGCTAAGAGTTCAAGACCAGCCTGGGCAACAGAGGAAAACCTTGTCTCTAAAAAAACTTAAAAACAATTAGGTGGGTGTAGTGGTGCATTCCTACAGGTCTAGCTATACAGGAGACTGAGGTTAGAAAATCACTTAAGCCAGGAGTGCACAACTACTCCAAGCTATGATCACACTATTACATTCCAGCTTAATGCAATAAGACCTCATCTCGTAAACAAATAAAATGTATATTATTTAATATATGCCAGTAATATTCTGTAAGTCTACAAATCAGTCATTTACTTTTGAAAGAAATTGCACTGATGTGGGGAGAAGAGATAAAATTAACCCTTGACAGGAGAACTAGAACCCACAATTGGTAGTTTCCACATACTTCTATACAAAAGTATTCCCTTTTTATATTCCCACCTGCCTTGTATTATATAAAATCATGCTTATTTCGTTGAACAGATGCTGTAAGTCACTGTCTTAATAAGAGAATTAAGAGTGTTTAATACAGATTCAGATTATTGAACATGACATTGTCTGAGATTGACAAAAGAGGATTAAATGAATAAATATATACACTTGTGGGTATATATGTACAGGGTGTCCCAAAGGTCATTGTACATAGAAAAAATTAACAAAACTCATTTTACATTGTTTTATATTTGTAATATTTATATATCAACATGTAAAGAAATAATTTGTAAATATAAAATATAAAATTTCATAATAACTATTTGTAAATAAAGGTACTTTTAGGTACAGTTTCCCAATTTCCCTATGTCTATATGTATGGTGACCTTTGGGACACCCTGCCCTGGATATTCACTTTGTTTAAGTTTGCATATTAGTTTGCTCATTTGCAAATATTGTCAGCTTCCTCAGTCCTCTGTACAACTTTAGTCCTCCTCATTTCTAAAATAACTACTGTACAAAAGAAAATTAGGATTGACATTTGTAAATTGAGGTACCAATAGTAGCATCACAGGACTACTGTAGAGTATTAAACAAAGTCAAAGTAAATTATTTGGAATTATACATCAACATGGGCCCACTAAAGCAGAAATATAAGTAAAAATTGACTCCTACTTGGAAATACAGCATTTTCTTAATGAAATTTAGTTTAGGTTGCAAGTAGCCAGAATTTTGTACTTATCATTTATTGAAATAGCTTGTCTGGCTTTGTTCATGGTATGTAAAAGTAGCTCTAACTATTTGTGTCTTAAATTTAAATCTATACCAAAAATAAATAAATGGAAAATGATCAAACTAAAAACTTCTGCATAGCTAAAAGCACACCAACTAAAGGAAACACAACCTTTAGAATGGGAGAAGATAATTGCATGCTATGAATCTGACAAACGGCTGATGACTAGAATTTACCGAGAACTCAAACTAATCAACAAAAAAAGAACAAACAATTCCATTTATCAGTGAGCAAAAGACATGAACAGAACCTTCCCGGAAGAAGACAGACAAAAGGCCAACAAACATATGAAAAAATGTTTCTTCTCCCTAATCATCAGAGAAATGCAAATCAGAACCACCTTGAAATATCACCTTACCCCCAGGGAGAACACCCACATCACAAACTCCCAAAGCTGCTGGTGCTGGTGTGGATGTGGAGAGAAGGTGACACTTTTATACTGTTGGTGGGACTAAACCAATACAGCCTGTGTGAAATTCTCAAAGAGCTAGAAGTAGACACCTCCATTTGATCTCATAATCCTAGTACTAGGTATCTACCCAGAAGTAAAAACATCATTTACCATAAGGACGTTTGCACTAGAATGTTTATCACAGCTCAATTCACAATCATCAAGATGAGGAATCAACTCAAGTGCCCATCAACTCATGACAGGATTAATAAACTGGTTTATGTATGTCATAGAATACTATTCAGCCATACAAAGATGGAGACTTTATATCTTTTGTATTAACCTGGATGAAGTTGAAGAAGATTCTCCTTAGTAAAGTATCAATGGAAGAGCAAGTATCCAATGTACTCAATATTAATATAAAACCTGTAAAAAAGAAACTGCAACCCCACAAGAAAGAAAAACACAGTTAAATTCAAGTGGAGGGTAGGAGAAGAAGGGGCAGAAGAGAGGAGGGAGGTGGATTGGTAAACTCTCACCTAATGGGTACAGTGTAAAGGTATGGCGCACCTCCTAGGGCTCAAGTACAACTTGGAATTTACCTAATAAACGCAAGCAGTGTAACCTAATTGTTTGTATCCTCCTATTAATCTGGAAAAAAAAAAAAGTATCTCTAACTGCTGAAATACTGATTGCCAGGAGGCCATCTAAGAAAACTTAAGCTAATTTCACCAAATAAGCTAACAATACTTATAATGCATGTCATTTGGTGGTGGCACTAATTCCATTCTCTGGCAGTTTTTTCTTTTTCTTTTTTTTTTTTTTTTTTTAGACAAGAGTCTGACCATGTCGCCCTTTGTAGAGTGCCATGGCTTCATAGCTCACAGCAACCTCAAACTCTTGGGCTTAAGTAATTCTCTTGCCTCAGCCTCCTAAGTAGCTGGGACTATAGGCACCCACCACAGTGCCTGGCTATTTTTTTGTTGCAGTTGTCGTTGTTTAGCTGGCCTTGGCCGGGTTCAAACCCACCATCCTCAGGGGATATTACTGGCACTGAAACCACTGTGCTACAGGTGCCAAGCCTCTCTGGCAGTTTCTGAAGGTTGCTTTTTTGTGTCCACATGTCTTCATGTTACTTGGAACTTCGTATTTCTGAATTTTAAAAAATTTTGGCCTTGAGGCTTACTTGTCTCAGCTGAACAAATCTATCTGGGCTATTTGGCAAAGATCTTTCACAAAAAGTCATTCACAAAGTAAAAAGCATCACACTTGAACAATATGTGCACAAGACTACAGTGGTAAGAGAGAAGCATCAGGCTGGGAATTAAGGGATATTAATTGTTTATGCTGGAGAAACCCTCCTCTGCACCTCTAGTACTTCCTTCTGTGAATGGAAGGGCCCTGCAATCTAATAAACACCCTGCCCTCCTTCACATGTCCTGTAGCACACAATACAGTATTTACTTGAACCTGAACAAAGTTTTTCTAGATTGCAGTAGAAATGAGGACAGTTACAAATGTTCAGTTTCATCTGTTTCCTGGTGTTCTAGGCTCCTGACAAATCTGCACTGTGACCTTTCTTGTTGGGAAAAACTTTGAACAAGTTCCTGATTTAGGGTAAAGAATGCACTCCAAGAATACATATGGTATTCAGGACTGTAAGAAAATGTGAGGAGAACTATCGGGAATAAACCTGATATGATAACCCAAGAACTCGTGAAAGAAAACTATTATTTCGAACTATTGCATGTTCTTCTTAACTGACTAAAAATAGTAAATTTTACATTCTTGATCAAAATTGCTTTAGTGAGAGGACATATACACTTAGTTTTTTACTAAAATATAAGTAGAACTTAAGTGACAGTGAAAAATAGTAGTGCCTTTTGCATCATCTCCCACCATCCTTTCCTGTAAACGTGAATAAATCTGTGTTTGACGTCAGAATTTACTGTAGGACTTCAAAAAAACATTGCCTGTCCTGCTAAGATTCTGATTCTGAGATTAAGTTTAATATACCAAGATGATAATGCAATCTGAATAAAACACTGGGTATGAAATTATTCACTTCCGAGGTCACGCAGAATTAATGATGCCAAGCAGCCATTCTCAAGCTAGGTACACACTTGCTTGTAATCTCAGCACTTGGGAAGGCTGAGATGACAGGATTGCTTGAGGCCAGGAGTTTGAGACCAGCCTGGGCAACATGGCGAGACATCCCCCCTCCATCTCTACAAAATTAAAATTAAAAAATTAGCTGGGTGTGGTGGCACATGCCTATAATCCCAGTTATTTGGGAGGCTGGGGCAGGTTGGGGGAAGGGTTTTGGCAGATTGCTTAAGCCCAGGAGTTTGAAGCAATGGTTGTGCCACTGTACTCCACAATTCATGAGACCCTCTCTCTACTAAATAAATAAGCATAGTTGTGGACTCCTGAAGGACCTCAAGACTCTTATTAGGGGTGGGATACTTAGATTCTACCTTGTCACTAATTAAGGAACTGTCACTTATCAAATTTAAGTGTAGTATCAAAGAGGAATGTCTCCAATTATCTGAAAAGGCTATTACAATATTCCCTTTTCCAACTACCTTTCTGTTTAAGTTTGACTTAGACCAAAAACTTCAGGATTTGCTGGGTAGGGGTGAGGGAGGTAGTATGGAGGGAGTATGAAAGTGAGTTTAATTTAGAACAAAAATAGAAAGAATAAATCACTAATTTTTAAAAGCTGATATAGTCAACAACATAAAAGCCAAGAAAAATAAGATAGTTTTATAAATTTAACACATCTCTAAAAATCCCATGTTTGACTCCACACTGTCATTGTCTTTCTTTTTAAACTACTTTATTGAGGTACGATTGACATGCAAAAAGCTGTGCTATTTCATGTATATAACTTGATGTGTTGGAGGTAAGTATACACCGGTGAAATCATCATCACTGTCAATGCCATAAACTTATCACCTCTGAAAGTTTCCTCTCACCTCCTTTGCTCTTTTGTAGTGTTTTGTTTTGTTTTTTCCTCTGTGTTAAGAGAACTTAAGGTAAGTCTACATTCGTAGCAAATTTTTAAGAATGTAATACAATATGTTTAACCATAGGTCTTATATTGTACTACATACAGTATATCTCCAGAAACTCTGGGCCCTTTAACCAGTACCTTCCCATTTTCTTTCTTCCTGGCCCCAGGCAATCACCATTCTACTGTCTTCTTCTGTGGCTATTTTATATTCCCCATATAAGTGAGATCATTCAGTGTTTGTTTTCCTGGGTCTGGCTTATTACACTTCAGTGTCCTCCAGGTCACCCCTGTTGCCAAAAATGGTGGGATTTTCTTCTTTCTGAAGGTCAAATATTCCACTGTATATACTACGTTTTCTTCATTCATTCATCTGTAGATGGACATTTAGGCTGCTTCTATGTCTTGGCTATTGTGAATAATGCTGCAGAGAACACGGGAATGGAAAAATTTATTCTGTGAATTAATATTTCAGTTCCTTCAGATATATATCCCAGAGTATGACTGCTGAATCAAATGATAGTTGTATTATTAATTTTTTGAGGGGTCTCCATATCCATAGCCGCTTTATCAGTTTATATTCCCACTAACAGGTTCCCTTTTCTCCACATCCTCACCAACACTTGTTATGAAATCTGTTCTCTTGAAACACACACACTTTGTATTTAGTGATAGGATGATCTGACCATGTGAATAATTGAAAACTGGAAATTGTTAGTTAAAATATTGATATTTTAGGGATTATAAATATTACTTAAAAGTAAGATCTAGAATCCTATTTCATATACAGTATTCTGAAAGATAGAAATATGTATCTAATTAGCAAGTGGCTATTTTCTCTTAAAAGGATGTATAGTAGAACCTCTAAGTTGAGCAGCCAAGGCACTAAAGAACTGGTCAACGTATGAAGGTGTCAACACAAGGAATTAAGCCTCGTACTGACACATGCATGCATGTTTGGTCTGTGGAAATTAGGTCAACTTAAAGAGGTGGTTAGCTATGGAGGTCCTACAGTGTTTAACTTCTTGTAATGTGGGTAGGATTTTCCCTGAAGATGGGGTACACAGTTGGGAGCTTGTAGGGATGTTTACTTTTTAAGTTCTTTATATGCACTTTGATCAGAATGATGCATTTCATAATTGGTAAGTATTTGACTAGCCAGGTCCATTAGTTGTAGTTCTACTTTCACTGGTACTTTTTGATTTTTTTTTTTTTTAATTATTGTTTTGGTTTCTTCACTATATTCAGTTTCAAAGTGGAAAAGAAGATAAGGTTTCTTAGACCTTGAATCGTGAAAGTTAACTTGGGACAGGTGGTTCTGTCAGCTCTGAATCTGGATTAGGGCTAACTTTAAAGAAAATTTTAGCTACTTTAGTAGCAATAGCTTCAGTAAATCAGCCTTTCTGGATTGGAATATTTCCATGTGAATTTGAAGCCTAAAACTAGTTTATACATAGTAACAAATTCTTTTAAGATTATTGATTTTAGATACTTTCTGCCTGTTTTCAATTCACAAACTGGCCATTGTTGTTTTTAGGAAATGACAATGGCTTTTTAAAAAATGTTGGGAAAGTGTAGGAAACATAATGAATACTGTTTCCAAGGGTTTTTGTAACCCTTCTCTTCTGGAGTAGGGCCAGGACATGGTGGATATAGAGCAAAACTTTGACTTTCCAGATTTGTTTACTAGCACAATCCCAAAAATGGTGCGATTTTTTTCTAAAGGTCAAATATCCCACTGTATATAGGAGAAAGGAGAAAGATCAAAAAATCTAGAAGGTGATCCTTGTCACAACCATCATTGCCAAGAAAAATTAGGGTTATTATTTCCTATTATGCCTTACGAGGTTAATTGAGAATGACTTTTCTCATCAGTATATCACTTTGTTTTTTAATCCCCTCATCACTTTTAGGCAATAATAGCTAAGCTGATAGGAAGGCTACTGTGGATGTTGTGAGGATTAAAATCTTAAACTTTAGTCCCTTTTAGCCTCTGGACTTCAGCATACAAAGAATTCATGTGCTCTCTTTTCTCAGTAAGGCTCTGAATACTGTGAAAGGGCACCTGCTCTCATAGTTTACTTTTTGAATGAGCTCTTCTGTTTTTAGCTGAGATGTGTCAGTAAAAGGAAATAATATTCTTAGATAATGATATTACTGATTTTTTACCTATTATTTACCAATAGAATTTTTAAGTAAGCAGGGACAGCCATTGGGCAGATGGTGTCAGAGTTGTATTGAATTTTTATCTGGTTTTTGAGGTGTTCTTTTTTCAAAATTATTATTTCTGCAACAAAGTCTCACTCTGTGCTCAGGGTAGAGCTCTGTGGCATCCTAGCTCACAGCAACCTCAAACTCCTGGGCTCAAGTTATCCTCTTTGCCTCAACCCCTTAAGTAGCTGGGACGACAGGTGCCCACCACGAGGTCCAGCTAGTTTTTCTATTTTTAGTAGAGATGGGGTCTTGCTGTTGCTCAGGCTGGTGTTAAACTTCAAAGCCTAAGCAATCCATCTGCCTTGGCCTCCCAGAGTGCTAGGATTATAGGCATGAGCCACCACACCTGGCCTCAAAATTATTTTGAATGCCCTTATTTCTTACACTTCCCTCTTTTTCTTCTGTTTAAACCTTCTTGAAGTTTTAAAAATAATTTTGACATTGTGGAATAAGGTACTTGTAGTCCCCAAGTTATAAAATCCATTCTACATATAACTTGCACTTAAAAATGGAGGCTATTACAGGTACTAAGTAAATGTACCTGTTCCAACTTAGATAATTCAATTTAAGAGCAAACCTACAGAACCCATCTTGTTTGTAACCCAGAGCCTGCCTGTATTGTTAACTTGATGAGGCAAGTTTTAGTGATTAAGAACTTTAACTGCTTTAATTGGGACAAATCATGGCTGGCAGCTAAGCTCAAAGTTTAATCACGTCCAGACGTATTAGCTGTTCCAGTCAGAGCTTGATGTGTTAAACAGCTCTACTGTCTGTATGTGGATGTTGTTCTGTGTGTGTAAATATTCTGAGCACAATTAATCTTTTTAATGGTTCATTGATTGAAAACTTTCAAGTGTTCTCTTTTTTTGGACTTAGATGAAGGAAAAACTCACAAAATCCATGCCTAAAGCAATTTTATTTAACATAATTTTGGAAACCAGTCTGTTCCCATTAGCAGAACTGGGCTGTTAAATAGCTTTTTATTATATTCATTCTAGTAAAAATTTTAGGAAACCTTGTAGATATTTTTATCCTACCTGAATCATAGGACAAAAATCTTTAATTTTAAAACTAGATTATACTTTTAATGGAATTATTCTCCAGAGCCTCAGATTGAAATGTAATTATAACTCAAAAATTATCTCTTCCTGAGAATGGATGCCTAAGATGTTCTACTTCTCCTTTTCTAATTTGCCTTATCCGGTACCCCTTCCTCCCTACTACAAAAGAAAGGTGTGTCTCTAACTCATCCCATTTCTTCCTGGAGTTCATTGCCCTTCGCAAAGGAAGGGAAAATTCCAGAATGTATAGTCCTAGAAAGAGTCCATGACAGAAATCCAAAGAGGGATTAGGTTGGAAATATTGGAGGGGCCATGATCTCATTCCATCTGGACAGCAAACTTCTGCCTTCTCTGTTAGAATTATGAAAAATTATAATCATTATCACAGGGATGTATATCATCATACTTATTTCAGTTAAAATGCAGTGTGATTTTATTTGACAGAAATCTTTTACATGATTAGTTTGAAAGTGAGGACTAGGCAATTAGGTTATATGGTGGATATTTTTCATAAAGTGAATGTGCCTAATCTTTAGTGTCAAATACAGCTAAGAAGAGAGCCAGAAAAAATCATCCAGAATGAATTCAGAGAAATCAAAGGATGGAAAACAGCAGAGAGAGTAAGAAAGTAGATACCACAGGAAGGTTCAACCCACATCCAAGTAAAGTCTCAGAGGAGTGGAGCGAGAGAACGGGGAAGAGTCTACACTTGAAGACAGAATAGCTCAGAAGTTTTCAAGACAAAATGAGGAAAAGTCTGTTTTGTCAGCATGATTTTCTGTTCATGATATAATCTGTATTTTCTTTCTTTTTTCTTTTTTTCTTTTTTTTTTTTTGAGACAGAGCCTCAAGCTCTTACCCTGGATAGAGTGCTGTGGCATCACAGCTCACAGCAACCTCCAATTCCTGGGTTCAAGCAAGTCTCCTGTCTCCGCCTCCCAAGTAGCTGGGACTACAGCGCTGAGCCTAATCTGTATTTTCTAAATAGTTGCTTTTTGAAACATTTCTCATTTCCTCAAACTGAGGATTCATTGTTGATCAAATCTGTAATATCCATAGGCATTAACCCTTGACAATTGCCTCTTTACTCTGTTCTCTTTTTCCAAAGTCCTACTAGATAAATGTCAGATCCACCCATTCTAAAACCTTTTCTCTTACAGCTTCAGAATGAAGCTCTTCCCTGAATTCTGACTGATTTCCCCAAACCTATTCCTCAGGTTTACTGATCTGTATTCAACCTATCCAATCTGCTGTTTAAGCTGTTATTTTAATTTTATTAACTGTACCTTTCATTTCTAGAAGTTCTCTTTCAAATTGACTAGTATTTTTGACAATATCTTGGTATTTTCCTAATGTTTTAAATGCCTTATTTTGTGCCTTAAGTCATTTATTCATATTCTAATATCTGTAGTCCTTGAATATCTAATCTATGTTTAGATTGGCTTTATTTTTACTCATGTCTTTGTGAGAAATCTTTGCTAGCAAAATCAAACATAATACAGTAGAACCTCCATAGTTGACCACCTTCCTTTATTGGCCACCTCAAGTTGACTAAATTTTCATTGATCGGAAATGTACACATTAGTACAGTAGATCTAGTTCCTCATATCAACCACTTCTGTATGTTGACCAGTTTGTTACACTCCCTTGGATAGTCAACTTACAGAGGTTCTATTGCAGTGGTTCTCAACCTTCCTAATGCCGCAACCATTTAATACAGTTCCTGTGGGTCACGACCCACAGATTGAGAACCAGTGTCCTATTGTATATCTCTGTCCCCACCCACTTGACACCAGTCATAATCTGACTGACAAACCACAAATTGGGATTCCCACTACCTTCTCTTTGGGTTTGATTAATTTGCTAGGAAGGCTCACAGAACTCAGGGAAACATGATTAGGGTTATTATAAAGGAGACTGTAAAGGATACATAGGAACAGGCGACTGAAGAGCTCCACAGGATGAGATCTAGAGGGGTCCCTGAGTGCAGGAATTTCTGCCCCTGTGGAGTTGGAGTGTGCCATCCTCCCTGCACATGATGTTCAGAGTTACTTTTTGTTTGTTTGTTTGTTGATTGTTGTTTTTGAGACAGAGTCTCTTTGTTGCCTGGAGTAGAGTGTGGTGGCATCATCTTAGCTCATAGCAGCCTCAAACTTCTGGGTTCAAGTGATCTTCCTGCCTCAGCCTCCTGAGTAGCTTTGGGACTACGAGCGCATGTCACTGCACCTAGCTAATTTTTCTGTTCTTATCAAAGGCAAGGTCTCACTTTGCTCAAAGTGGTCTTAAACTACGGGCCTTAAGTGATCCTCTCACCTCATCCTCCTAGAGTGTTAAGATTATAGGCAAGAGCCACCACGTTCAGCCTTGTTCAAGAATTTTTGTAGAGCTTAATTTCTAGCAACTACCACCACTCCACCCCCTTCCTGGATGTTGGAAGGTTGGGCTGAAGGTTGGGCTAATTACTTGTTCCTTTTAGTGACTGAAACTATCTAGGGGCCTTATCTGAAGTCAGCTTATTCAGCATAAACTCAAGCATGATGAAAGAGCTTGGTATGAACAAAAGATGCTTCGGTCACTTAGGAAATGCCATGGGTTTTAGGAGTTGTGAAAACCCCAATTTTTTTTTTTTCTTTTTTTTGAGACAGAGCCTCAAGCTGTCACCCTGGGTAGAATGTGGTGGCATCACAGCTCACAGCAACCTCCAATTCCTGGGCTCAAGCAAGTCTCTTGCCTCTGCCTCCCAAGTCGCTGGGACTACAGGCGCCTGCCACAACGCCCAGCCATTTTTTGGCTGCAGCCATCATTATTGTTTGGGGGGCCCGGGCTGGATTCAACCCCGCCAGCTCAGGTATACGTGGCTGGCGCCTTAGCCCGTTGAGCCACAGGCGCCAAGCCAAAAACCCAAATATTATAAGAAAGATGCTTCTATCACTTTTATCACTCAGGAAATTATAAGGTATTTAGGAGCTTGGTGCCAAGAATTAGAGATGACCAAAGATATATATATTATTTCACAAAACGGATTTTATAAAAAGGAAATATTTTATTGTTGACATATTAATTTATATCTTTCAGATATTTGGATTTGAACTGCATTTTGGAATTCATCTACACTCAAAATGCCACCAGCAGTCGGAGGTCCCATTGGATACACCCCCCCAGATGGAGGCTGGGGGTGGGCAGTGGTAGTCGGAGCTTTCATTTCCATCGGCTTCTCTTATGCATTTCCCAAATCTATTACTGTCTTCTTCAAAGAGATTGAAAGTATATTCCATGCATCCACAAGCGAAGTGTCGTGGATATCCTCCATCATGTTGGCTGTTATGTATGGTGGAGGTAAGTACCCACTGACGTCTTTTAATTTTCATTAAGCAGCCAGAATCTCTTGTGTTAGATAACTTTTTAAAAAAAATCTTATTCAGAGAGATGTTTTGAATATTATTTCTCAAAGTTTTGTGTTCAGAGTCACATTTTTCATTCTTGATAACAGTGGCAACTCTTGCCATGTTTGTTCCACTGTAGTATTCCAAAACAGAAATGAGGAATTGTGAGGAACCCTGATTTTCTCTAACTCAAGTGTCATTGAGGTGAAAAATCCAAATAAAAATGATGTGTACCCAACTAGTTTTTCTAGTTTTTCTCCATTTCTCTGCTGGACTCTCAAAGTGTAAACATAAATACGGATTTAAAAAAAATTGATATTGGAAGAATTAAAATAAACCAGGATAATCTAAATAGCATAGTTCAAAGCCTCAGGCAGAATTTTATATGATGTTAAAATTAAAGAACTGAGTAAAACCTTCTCCTTATTCCTTATGGTATTGTAAGTTTTAAAAGCATTTCAAGGCACCACCTGTGGCTCAAAGGTGTAGGGCACCCAGCCCCATATGCTGGAGGTGGTGGGTTCAAACCCAGCCCTGGCCAAAAACTGCAAAAAAAAAAAAAAAAGGCATTTCAGCTACTCTCTAAACTTAGGTTTTAGACGTTTTAGCATGTATTTCCTTTGTTTTCTTTGGCATGCTGTAAAGGAAAGGTAAAGAGTAAGTTACTTATTTAACATCATTTAAAATACTGTTTGTTTCATCATGGGTCATAAAACTACAATTTTACATATGAAAGTTCAACCTGTCATAATATGGGGTGGCCATAAAATTCATGTGTAATTTAAAATAGTTGGGCACATGAACTTTATGGCCACTCTTTACTTAAAATTCAGTAGAACCTCCGTAGTTGACCACTTCTCTACATTGATCACCTCCTAAAGTTGACCTAATTTTCATAGACCAGACATGTACCATGTATGTATCAGTACAGAAGGCCTAGTTCCTTATATTGACCAGCTTGTTACAGTCCCTTGAGTGGTCAGCTGACAGAGTTTCTACATAGATAGTTCTGTAGTTTAGCGATTCCAAAGCCAAGTGTATTCACTTACTGGGATTGTCAGTGTCTCATGTTGCTTATTTAGCCAAGCTTTCACTTCATGTTTTTGGTAGTAGGTTAGTACTTCAGATTATGTGTATACATAGCTCTTTTATAGCCAATATAAGGATTCTGGATTTCAACTATAAATAATTTAGCCTTAAGCTGCTAAGATTCAACCAGTAATTTTTGAGCTCCATGGATATATTCAGCCCTAGGCTAGATGTTCTGAGTAATAGAGAACACTGATCCTGATACCTTCCCTGCAGAAGTTTATTATCCTTTTGAGACAATAATATAAACTCATGAAATGGGAATGACTTGAAATCATAATTAAATGTAATTAAATTGTACAGAAGAATCAGCTATGTAGTAACTGATTGCCTTGAAGAGAGAAACTGGGTGGCTGGGAAAAGGAATGGGAAGACTTATTTTTTTCCTCTGTATATTTTTTTGTGCCCTTTACATAGGCCTGTTTGTCTTTTAAATTAAATACATTTTTAAAGAACCCAAGTGCTGAATTATGTATTTTCTTATAAGTTGAGAGAAATCATAAGAGGCTTTGGACATTATCTAGCTTTGGAGAGCCAATAACTTTGTGGGCTTTGAACTCCAGTCTGCCAGGATTTCTTTTTTCTTTTTTAAATATTGTTGGTTCTTTTTTTTTTTTTGAGACAGAGCCTCAAGCTGTCACCCTGGGTAGAGTGCTGTGGCATGACAGCTCACAGTAACCTCCAATTCCTGGGCTCAAGCGAGTCTCTTGCCTCTGCTTCCCAAGCAGCTGGGACTATAGGCGACCACCACAACGCCCGGCCATTTTTTGGTTGCAGCCATCATTGTTGTTTGGCGGGCCTGGGCTGGATTCGAACCCGCCAGCTCAGGTGTACGTGGCTGGCGCCTTAGCCCGTTGAGCCACAGGCGCCGAGCCTGCCAGGATTTCTAATCCAGTTTTGACTATGATAGCTTGAAAAAACTGATATAAATATTGTCTAGAAGTACTCCAAATGCCCAGTATATCCTTTTAGTTTTTATTTTTAATATTTTTCTTGAGACAGACTCTCTGTTGCCCTGGGTAGAGTGCCTTAGTAACATCACAGTTCACCACAGTCTCAAACTCATGGGCTCAAATGATCCTCCCACCTCAGCCTCCCAAGTAGCTAGAACTAGTAGAGCTACTTGGGAGGCTGAGGCGGGAGGAGGCTTGGCTAATTTTTTCTGTTTTTGGTAGAGATGGGGTCTGACTGAGCTGAAGAGCTCCTCCCAGTTTAGCCTCCTAGAGTAGTAGGATTACAGGCATGAGCCACCTCACCCAGCCTCAGTGTATCCTTAAATTGACTACAAACCAGAGGTTCACATGTTGCAATTCTGTGCTACCAAGTAACATGAGAGCCACTTGAGTTTTGCATCAAAATTACGTAATGTCAGTTGTGCTAAGTGCACATGACACTTTGGGGAAATAGTTCCTTCTTTGTCCTTATCCCGTTAGTGAGATAACTAGCACATTTCTCTGAGTTTGTGATAATAGGCCTATAAGCTGTACCTCTCTATTTTTAATGATACTACTAGCTAACTAGGGCCATCTTTCCAGAAGTAACTCTAAAAGACAAATTGCCTATCGTGAACCTTATTGCAGAATTTTTACTAAATGGGTTATTTTGTTTTGATTGGTTTCTTAGTATGTCACCTAAGAATTTTTATCACTTTTACACTTTTATCACTTTTAACTTATGACTTTGTAGACCACACTCTGAACATGAATATGTTTTGAGCTATGATTGGTTTCATTTTCTGTATTAGTGCTTTGGGTCAGAGATACATAACCAATGGTCATTAAGAGTATTTTGGGGGGAGGGAATCTTAATTACCTACTTCTTGTTTTACTTTTTTTTTTTTAACATGAAAGTATAAATTTGCATATTTTCAGTTTCACAATGGTCATTTTTACTTTAACTCCTGGTTTGGGCCAGACTTGGTGGTTCACACTTGTAATCCTAGCACTCTGGGTGGCTGAGGCAGGTGGATTTTTTGAGCTCAGGAGTTTGAGACCAGCCTGAGCAAGAATGAAATCCCCCTTCTAAAATAGTAGAAGTGTCATGGGAGGTGCCTGTAGTTCCAGCTACTGGGGAACCTGAGGCAAGAGGATTATTTGACCCCAAGAGACTGATTGCTATCAGCTAGGATGCTACACACTATTATGAGATTATCTCAAAAAACAAAAGCAAAAAACCCTCCTGGTTTGAAATTTCAAATATTGCAAAATTTGCAGTATTAATTTCTATATCACAGAGTCAATAGTGTCAGTATTAATCTTTGTAATTCTGATTGTACAAAATCTCAGGATAATTTTATGTGGAAATATTTCATAAATATTCTTTTGGTATTCAGTTCTTTCATCTTTTGTGAGCTATAAATTTAAATTATTTTCAAATCAGCTGTGACCTAATATTTTCATAACATGACTGTCTTATTAGTCTGTTCAGGCTGCTGTAACAAAATACCTTAGACAAGGTAATTTATAAAGACTAGAAATGTATTGCCACATTGGAGGCTAAGATCAAAGTGCCAGCAGATTCAGAGGCTGGTAAAGATGCATTCTTCATAGATGGTGCCTTCTGTGTTCTCATATGGCAGAAGGGAAGAAAAATTCCTTTAATACTCTTTTATAAGGGTACTGATCCCATTCTCACATGACCTAATCACCTACTGAAGCCTCTACCTCTTAATACTATTATATTAGGGGCTAGGTTTCAACATGTGAATTTTGGAGGATAGAAACATTGCAATTATAGGAGTGACTTAGAAGGTAGCAATGAAGATTGCCTTGTGCACATCCAGGTTGAGCCTGAAGTCTCTCTTCTTCTTTTTTTTTTTTTTTTTTTTGCAGTATTTGGCCGGGGCTGGGTTTGAACCCCCCACCTCCAGTATATGGGGCCAGGGCCCTATTCCTTTGAGCCACAGGCGCTGCCCAGAAGTCTCTCTTCTTAATCCAGCACCTTAGAGAGAGATTTGGTCCTTTGAAACACATTGATAAATCAGAAGTTTTCGTTCCTTCTTACATGCATCTATCTGTACCTATATAGATCGGAGAGAAAGAGAGAGAGCATACGCAAGCATAAGCATGCACACTAATACCATCATTACTGCCAATATTTATTGAGGACCTACTAAATACTTCACATATGTTAGTTAATTTTTTATTCTACCTAGGAGGTAGATTAATAATAACCTCTGAGGAAAGTGCTATAACCATTATTTGAATTAGGATTCCCTGGGGCCAGAGCCTGTCCTTTTAATATTAGTACACTATCCTGCAACTCAGAATAATAATACTAGAATATAAGTAACCACAGAATTTTGTGTAGTGTTTATGGAAATAGAATATGTCAACAGATAATTGTTAGTATGTTCTGAAAATATACAAACAATTCACTATGTGTTTTTAAAAGTAGACTAGCTTTGGCTAAGACTTTCTTAAAATTAAAATTTATAAATTTGGGTCTGGGCTCAATGGCTCACGTCTATAATTTCTAACACTTGGGAAGCCAAGGTGGGAGGATCACTGAGCTCAGGAGTTCCCAGCCTGAGAGAGCAAGACCCTGTCTCTCATAGCCTGTAGTCCCAGTTATTTGAGAGGCTGAGTCAGGAAGATCACTTAAACCAGGAATTTGAGGTTGCAGTGAGCTGTGATGATGCCACTGCACTGTAGCTATGGTAACAGAATAGAATTCTATCTCAAAAAAAAAAAAAGATGATTTATATAAATTTGGAAAAGGCAAATTACAGATTATACCTATTTGTAGCAAGTAAGAAGAGAGAGCCCATTTGCTTTTGTTTTGAAAATATACATATACATGAGATGCATAAAATCTTTTCCTGATTTTCATAATGATTACTTTTCATTTGTTTCTTTCACATTCAAGAAAAACTGATATTTTCTTGATATACATGAATTTAGCTGAAGAAATTTAATCTGATTTTCTTGGATAATACTCTATTTTCTGTCCTCTTGAATAGTTAGACACAGGTTATGTTGACTTTTATCTGACTTAATCTTCTCTTCCAAGCTTTCTTTCACAGTATTGCTATCAAGAAACATACTGATACAGACATGGAATCAAGTAATTCTGAAAGATGTATTTGATTCAATACCTGTAACTTAGAATGGATTTTTTTTTTTAGTTGAAATAACCTAATTGCAAAAATGTTTAAACTTAGAAATAATGATTGTGTCCATTTGTCTTTTTTCCCTTCTTTTAAAGAAATTTGGCACAAAACACATTTATAACGCATACATACTCTAAAACCCGTTGTGATGTGTTCACACATCTTCTGTGTACCTGTCTAAAAATTAAAACAGAGCAAACTCTTGATGCCTCAAGAACCCTGTGTACATCCATTACCAAGATGTTTTCAGCTTGTCTTCCCTTAAAAAAGAAAGATTAAGGATAAATTGAATATTTTAGTATAATTGCACCCAGTATTTCTAGATGTTGAACATACATAATTAATAATGTTTTCTAGCATCTTTATTTTCTAATACACATACTTACGACTCAGAAATAATTATAGAAAACAATATTATTGCCTTTTGTTGACTTTGGAGGACTTGTTATTATTGTAATTCATGCTTTATCTAGATTTGAGGGAGTAGGCTCCTTTAGACAGTCCTAACTTGTGGGTTGTGTCCTAGGTCCCATCAGCAGTATCCTGGTGAATAAATACGGCAGCCGTCCGGTCATGATCGTCGGCGGCTGCCTGTCGGGAAGCGGCTTGATCGCAGCTTCCTTCTGTAACACTGTGCAGGAGCTTTACTTCTGTATTGGGGTCATTGGAGGTGAGCTGCTACTGATTTATTTTCAAACATTATTTTATTGTGCACTATTTGGTATTAATTTGCCTTCTTATTTCAGATCTTTTGAGGAAAATTCTTGCCATGTAGAAATGATTTAACTATCATTTTGAAAAGCTATAGGTAAATTAATTTAGAAGTACTAGAAAAGCAGACTTTTAAAGAAATTGCTGTTATATAATAGGTAGTTGTTTGTTGAATGAATGGATTGAAAGAGATGATTACATTCCTTGTCCTCAGAATAGACAGCAGTGCTAGATAAACTGTATGTGGCAACTTGTTGCAAGTTGGTCATTGATTATTCTCTCTTTATCTCGTCCTCCCAAGGATAATAGGCTTCTATTGGAGCAGGAGAGAGTGTTAAACATAAAGCAGGAATTATTTGGTAGAATGTCCAGATAACATTTCTAAGAGATAAAGGATATACTTGATAATCACTCCCCTCTTTGAATCATGAATTTAAGGTAATGAACTGCTAATGAGCATAAAGAATAAAGATTAATCAAAACCTTGCAATTAAAAGAATATCACTATTAACATTTTGATGAAGCTGGGTACGGTGGTTCACGCTTGTAATCCCATCACTCTGGGAGGCTGAGCAGGTGGATTGCTTGAGCTCAAGAGTTTGAGACCAGCTTACGCAAGAGTGAGACCCTGTCTCTACTAAAAATAGAAAAAAACTAGCCAGGCATTATGATGGGTGCCTGTGGTGGGTCCCAGCTACTTGGGAGGCTGAGGCAAGAAGTGCGCTTGAGCCCAAGAGTTTGAGGTTGCTGTGATCTGTGACACCATGGTACTCTATCAACATGACAAAGTGAGACTCTGTTCAAAAAATAAAAATTCTGAATGGATGAAAACATCTGACGTAAACGAGAAAAAAGAAATATAATTGTTTGTTCCCACGTGGTTTATCAGTTCATTTTATCTTTTATTAGTTTCTTTATTAAATATCTGCTGAGCAACAGTAGTATGTACGTCAGGAACCATTTTAGGTCCTGTGGAGATAGAGCAACAAGTCAGGCAAAGCCATGCTTTCATTGGGAGAAGGCACTCAGAAACACGTGAACAGACAAGAAGAAAATTAGCTGGGCAGAGTGGACCTGTAGTTCTAGCTACTCAGGAGGCTGAGGCAAGAGGACTGCTTGAACCCAGGACTTTGAAGTTATAGTGAGCTATGATTGTACCACTGCAGTTCTGCCTGGGTAACAGTGAGACCATGTCTATAAAAAAGAAAACTATTGGCGGGGCACCTGTGGCTCAGCGGCTGGGGTGCCAGCCACATATACTGGAGCTGGCAGGTTTGAATCCAGCGTGGGCCTGCCAAACAACAATGACAACTACAACCAAAAAAGGAAAACATATATATATCCGGGCATAGTGGTTGGTGCCTGTAGTCCCAGCAACTTGGGAGGCTGAGGCAAGAGAATTGCTTAAACCCAAGAGTTTGAGGTTGCTATGAGCTGTGATGCCACGATACTCTACAGAGAGTGAAATAGTGAGACTCTGTCTCAAAAAAAAAAAAAAAAAAGGAAGAAAAAAGAAAACTATTGAGTGGGTTGTAAATGCTGCAAAAAGCCTTGAAGTGTTCTGACAGGGAAGACCTAGGCAGCCTCACCAGATAAAAGCTCACTGAAGAGAAGACTTTAAGTAGAGATGTGAACAATAAGGAACCAACTTAATGAAAATTTAGGGGACCATACACCCTGGAGCTCATTAACCACATGTGAGAATGGTCTGATACAAGATCAGATAAGAAAGTAAAGGCCAAGGTAAAGCTTGAAGATAGGAAGCCTTCTAGGTTTAAAGTAGGGGAGCGATCTGCTCTGGTTTATTGGTTTAAGACTCTGCGATGACATAAACATAGATTGTGGGTAACAAGCAGAAGTCAGGGAGAGTTTCTTTGAATATTTACTTCTATTAGCACTATTTTATAATTTATTTCTCCATTAATTTAAAGTGCCATGTTACCTTACTTTAAGTGTTTATATATATTTCTCTCTGTTCCTGGACTTTCTGTCCACTTTCATTGATGGCTATGTAGCTACTCCCCAGACAGGGCCACACTGTTCTAATGATTATAGTTTTTCTGGTCTGCCTGCTTGGTTCTATTCCTTCCCTTACACCATGAAAAATTTCTGGTAACTTCCGTGTATTTGTTTTCTAAGTACATTTTAAAGTCATGTTATCTCAATCTCAAAATAAAATCCACTGACATTTTCACTAGATTACATTAAAGTAGTGGATTCATTTGAAGAACCTTGACATCTTGACAGTGTTGTATTTTATTTTCCTAAAACCTTGTGTGTTATTTTTAATTCTCTGACCTCTCAGGAAAGTTTCACAATTTTATCCCTATAAATTAACACATTTTTTAGTTTTTGGTACTATAATGAAAGGGATCGTTTTGTATTGTAAATCTCTATTTGATAATTGCTTAACAATCTTACATGCTTTAATAACCATTCAGGTGATTTTTTTAGATATAACAAAACAATTATTCACCTTCAAATAATAAAAACAATGTTAATAAAATAACTAACATTTATTGAATGCTTACTACATGTTGGGTACTGTTCTAAGTGCTTTACAAATCTTTTCTTCCTCCAAACATTGCCCTGTGCTTGTTTTACACATTAAGAAACAGTCGGAGGAAGGTATACATAACTGAGATTAGACAGCCAATAAGCTGTGATGCTGAGGTTTAAACCCTTATAGTCTTAAGAGTCTATATTAAGTCAGGTGTGGTAGCTCACGCCTGTAATCCTAGCATTCTGGGAGGCTGAGGTGGTTGGATTGCTTGAGCTCAGGAGTTTGAGACCAGCCTGAGCAAGAATGAGACCCCATCTCTACTAAAAATAGAAAAACTATCCAAGTGTGGTGGCAGGCTCCTGTAGTCCCAGCTTTTTGGGAGGCTGAGGCAAGAGGATTGCTCAAGCCCAAGAGTTTGAGGTTATCGTGAGCTATGATGATGCCACGGGACTCTACCCAGGGTCACAGAGTGAGACTGCCTAAAAAGAAAAAAAAAAGAACACACACTTTAAACCACTGTATAGCATCTCTAATAATAGAATTTTTGTCTTCTTTCCATTATATGTTCCTCTAATTTAGTTTTGTTGTCTGGTTCAGTAATTTCAAATAATTTCTGATGTTTATAACAGTATGTGGGATTTCTTTCCTCCTCTTCCATAGGTCTTGGACTTGCCTTCAACTTGAACCCGGCTCTGACCATGATTGGCAAGTATTTCTATAAGAAGCGACCACTGGCAAATGGGCTGGCAATGGCAGGCAGCCCTGTGTTCCTCTCTACCCTGGCTCCTGTCAATCAGGCTTTCTTCGGTATCTTTGGCTGGAGAGGAAGCTTCCTAATTCTTGGGGGCTTCCTACTAAACTGCTGTGTAGCGGGAGCTCTGATGCGACCAATAGGGCCCAAGCCAACTAATGCAGGGAAAGATAGATCTAAAGAATCCCTTGATGAAGTTGGAAAATCTGATATGAAAAAAAGTAGAAGTGATGCAAATACAGATCTTATTGGAGGACACCCCACGAAAAAGAGCCCATCATTCTACCAAAAAGTTAATAAATTCCTGGATTTATCCCTGTTCACTCACAGAGGCTTTTTGCTATACCTGTCTGGAAACGTGATCATGTTTTTTGGACTCTTTACACCTTTAGTCTTTCTTAGTAGTTATGGTAAGAGTAAGCATTTTTCTAGTGAGAAGTCTGCCTTCCTTCTTTCCATTCTGGCTTTTGTTGACATGGTAGCCAGACCTTCTATGGGACTCGTAGCCAACACAAAGTGGATTAGACCTCGAGTTCAGTATTTCTTTGCTGCTTCTGTTATTGCAAACGGAGCATGTCATCTGGTAGCACCTTTATCCACCACCTATATTGGGATGTGTGTCTATGCGGGATTCTTTGGATTTGCCTTTGGGTGGCTCAGCTCCGTATTGTTTGAAACATTGATGGACCTTGTTGGACCTCAGAGGTTCTCCAGCGCTGTGGGATTGGTGACCATTGTGGAATGCTGTCCTGTCCTCCTGGGGCCGCCGCTTTTAGGTATGGTATAATTCCCTACTTCTGTAGTTCTGTTATCATAAAACAGACACACAAGATTGATAAAATGATAAGAAAGCAGGGATTAGTGAGCTATTTGATCAAGACCATCTCTTTCTAATTTCTGTAACTCTTAGCATTAGCATTAGCACAGTGCTTAACACAGCATAATTGCTCAAATACTTACAGAATTGAATTAAATTAAACTATCAAACTGAAAGGGGATCAGAGATATCAGTGCTTTTTAAAATTTGTTTTTTCAGATCATAAAACTAATATACTTACTATAGAAAAACAACTCTACCTTTAAAATACTAACTTTAATGTAGTTTATTTCAATATAATGGTATAACAGTAGCTATCATATAAGCTCACAGTGTACCAGAGACTGCCCTAACCATTTAATGTGTCCTGTTCCTATCTTACAAATGAAGAAATAGAAGCTTCAAAAAAGTGAAGTAATTTGCATAAGATTACACAGCTAATAAGTTAATTATAATCTGGGAACTATTTCCTAACATTACTACATACTTCATCTTTTCAATTAATAGCTCAATAGTAAAAAAAAAATTGGGGGGGGTCCTCCTTTCTATATCTGAATCATACCTTGGGAATTTTGATTTGGGGAGTGAGAATACATAACAGAAGATGTGCAATTGTCTTTTGATACTGCTCTCTTCCTTCCACCTTATACCAAATCCTGCCTGTTTTTATCTCCTAAGTCTTTTTCTAATCTGCTCATTTTCCTCTATCACAACTGCCACCCTTATCCAGAGCCCCTGTCTATTTGGGTTGTTCCTAACTGGTGTGCCTATATATTCACTGTAGTTCTTCAGTCTATTGGAAATCTCTAGTTTAGAACTCTTGGAGATTTCTTAAAACTCTTTAGTTGCTCTTAGGATATAGATCAAACTCCCTGATGTGGCTTGCAAGGCACTGCATTGCCTGGCCCCACCTGTCTCTCCAGCTTCATTTCCTCCCATTGGCCTTTTGCTCTCTCTGCTTGGGCCACCTGGCCCCTCCTCCTTCCCACACTGCTTCCTCCTACCACTGTGCCTTTGCACTTGCTGTT
>CAUYON010153002.1:0-11919 GCA_963573935.1 Arctocebus calabarensis | reverse complement strand
GATGTGGGGAGAAAGGAACACTTTTACACTGTTGGTGGGACTGCAAACTAATACAACCTTTTTGGAAGGAAGTATGGAGAAAGCTCAAAGAACTCAACCTAGACCTCCCGTTTGATCCTGCAATCCCATTGCTGGGCATCTATACAGAAAAAAAAAAAAAACTACCTTTTATTATAAAGACATTTGTATGAGACTGATTATCGCTGCCCAATTTACAATTGCTAAAGTGTGGAAACAGCCTAAATGTCCTTCAACCCAGGAGTGGATTGGTAAGCTATGGTATATGTATACAATGGAATATTACTCAGCCATCAAAAATAATCAAATATTAACTTTTTAAAACTTCCAAACCTGTTATTAATATAATATAACATTATCTAGAAAATTTGCCTGAGAGGTTTTATAGCAGGGTTGGCTATTATCATTCAGTGTAATTTTCCAAAGCAGAACATGAGTGATAATTCACATAAAGTAATGTATTAGAAACATTCAGTGGGAAGGGTACTAGAGGAATGGGGAATTGGTGCAAGATGAGGAAGAAGATTAAAGAAGGGTAGTGTCAGGCATAGTTTAACTGTGTATAATTTGGCTTAATTCTGCACAGATGTTCTGACGTCATTGTGGGTTACAATTCATGCAAACTTCGATAAAAAAAAAAAAAAGAGGAGTTTGAATATTATATTGGTCTCTGTTGGGGGAACATGAATTCCCAAGTACTTGTCCCTGATCAAGCACCAGAAGAGCAGGTTCTGGAAGCTTCTGGGAAATTTTATCACAAGGAGATGCAAGTGCTGGCTGTTTAGAAGGTGATGAATGTGGTAAAAAACAAAAAATGGAATAAAATTGGTGAGTGTTGATGGCACTGCTAAATACAGTATTATTTTAATCCAACTAGGTAACTTCACAATTTAATTAACTTGTCTTTATTGTGTTCAGGAATAGTATAATTGTCTGTCCAGCACTTTCTTTTGCGGTAAATTGTTCCAGCTACCTGATACTAATCCTAGGATTCTCCTAAAAGAAATGATATTACTATAACTACTATGGCTATTGCTAGTATTACTATAATCGAATGGGTAGATAGACATTATTTTTATCTAATTGTATTATGTTGAAGCTTACCTAGAATTATGCCAAAGTTTTTTTTTTGATGTTTTAATTATAGTATGATGAAATTATATGTGTCTGTGATTCAATTAATATATGCATATTTTATTTCTTATAAATATGTGTGCCCACATTGTTTGGATTAAAATGGAAAAGGGGGAAATTTCTGGTAAAAAATTAATGCATATATTTATGTATGCGTGAACAAAGAAAACAGTCTATTACAGAAACAGTCTATTACAGACACCGTTCTGTACATTTGCATCCATCTCTCTATCTTTCCATCAATCTTCCTTTGCATTTTACTTTTTAAATATTCTTCAAGTGATCTTTGAAAATCTCTCACTTTGGATGTTTTATCTTAATTATTTATTGAGTGAAATAAAACAAGTCTTACCCCAAAACTTCTGATATTATTCACTCATTATTTACTATTATGTTTCTAATCTATTAAATCCTTTTAAAGTTTATGAAAATTAGTGACACCCAATCTCCTCATCTTTTCTCTCTGTTTTTTCTAAAATATCCTAAAAAGTAATTGATCATCAGGTAATCAGTTTTTCCATCCTTTATTTTTTTATTTTTTTAATTTATATGTACCTTTTTTTTTTTAATTTTGTTTCTCAGGGTCTTTTTGAGTTTGAAGTTTCTTTTACTACTTAATTTTTATTTGTAATGTTTCATTTGCCAATCAGTACTGAAAATCACTTAGAGGGGCCTTCCTCACAGCCAGACACTAAGAGAATGACATTGTACTTAATTATTTACAATTCTTGAGTTTACTTGCATAACATCAAGAGTATTAAGAAAATCTAGATTTAAATAATTGCTGAGCAAAATGACTTTAACCCTCCCCCCCCAGCTTGACTAACTTTAGAGTTTTCTTACAGAATATAAGTTCCTAATCTCTCTTTTCTGAGGGCATTTCCTTTAGAAAACTTGCAGTAGTAAATTCCTTCTGTGTCCCTTTGAAATGTTAATCTTATTCCAGCCTCTTGCCAATTTTACAACTCAGGAGAGTCTTTCTTAAGGACCTAAGAACTATCCCATTAAAATGTAATCCTGAAGAAAGATAAGGTCCCTATCTCCCAATCTCTGTGGAAAGAAAGCAGCCTAACTTTAGGGAGCATAATTAGTAGGCACAGAGGAACTATTCACATCCAACAACCTCCCCAGATGTCCTCCCGGGTTGTACTTAGGCTCTGTGGCTGGGTTGTGACAGGGCTCCCTCCATCACCATGGGCCTCTGTCTGGCTAGACTCAGGACCTGCTTAGAGTCTGTGCAGAGTCATTGCAGACAACAGCACTGGTTCTGGCAGAAACCAGTCCCAGGTTTCTGTAGCTGAGGCCAATACTTTCTTTTCTTTTCCTTTCCTTTCCTTTTCTCCTCTCTTCTCTCCTCTCCCCTTCTTTCCTCTCCTCCCCTCTCCTTCCTCCTCCTCTCCCTTCTCCCACCCCCTTCCTCTTCTTCTTTCTTTTTGTTTTAAGGTGTGCAAAAGACAAATGAGAACTTCCAGAACGTCCATTACTTTTCTACTCGCTTACCACTTTGCTCACAAACTTTCTTGCCTTTTGTTTCGGTCAGGTTGTGTTTAATCTCATTCCCTTATTTTAAGTCTTGATCAAAGTGTCCCATGCTTGTCTAATCTACTCTGTAGAATTTTTCTGGGATGTTACAATTTTCTTTTTTTTTAAAATTTTTTAGCTAGAGTCTCCCTTTGTGGCCCTGGGTAGAGTGCTGTGGCATCATAGCTCTCAGCAACTTCAAACTCGTGAGCTCAAGAGCTCCTCTTGCTTCAGCCTAGGAAGTAGCCAGGACTACGGGCTCCTGCAATGACACCAGTCCAGTTTTCTCTAGTTTTAGTAGAGATGAGTCTGTCTCTTGCCCAGGCTGGTCTCAAACTCCTGAACTCAAACGATCCTCCTGAGTGTTAGGATTACAGGTATGAGCCACCAAATCTGGCCTACAAAAATTATTTTTAAGGTCAGAGAAACTGAAAAAGGCAATTTTAGACACACTCTAAATACATAGGTGTGATATTAATTTCTTTTGTACTTTGAAATCAATAGAAAAGAAGATTTAAAATGTTCTCAACACCAAGAAATGATAAATGTGTGAGGAGATGGATGCCCTAATTACCCTGATTTGATCATTACACATTTCAAGTATCAAAATGTCACATGTACCCCACAAATATATACTAATTATTATTTATTCATAAAAATTCAAAAATACTAATAAGTTCAATAATAGTTAATAGTTTTAATTCTTTTAATAGGTTTAGTGAGATAAAACTCACATTTAATCATACTCATTCTTTTAAATTATGTAAATTAGGGATTTTTTGATTATTCACAGAGTTATGGAGTATCAGTAATAAATTTTTGTCACACACACACACACACAAACATATTTATTAGCAGTCACTTCCAATTTCTCCTCAACCTGGCTACAGGCAACTATGTGCCTATGAGTTTTGATTATTTCTGGAAATCTCACATAAATGGAATCATACAATACATGGTATTTCTTGACTGGCTTCTTTTACTTTTTAAAAAAGATTCATTTATGTTGTAATATGTGTCAATACATATCAATCTTATTTCTAAAAAAGTGAAATACAGAAGTTTTTATTTAAATGACATTAGATTTTTACTACTTACTCCTAAGCATTTCAGACACAAGTCCTTCCCATCTATCCCTGTAGTGCAAGGTCATGAATTGTTTAAATTGCATTTTAAATAGAAGACGAGAAAACAAAGCTTATCATCTGAAGGAAAAAAAAAATATTCTCTGTAAAATATGAGAGATCCGATGAATCAATTAGATAAAAAGGGAGAAGTCAACCTCTGCTTTTGTGCTTTCCACTCATAAGTACTTAGTAACAATATATTTAATTTACTTTATATCTAATTTATTTCACATAATATTAACTTAGACTGAACTGCATTTATTCTGTGATGAATCTGAGCATAAAAGGCAGGTGGTGCCCTGGTTCCGGCTGCTCCCACTGCCCCAGGGACCTGCCTCGTCTTCTGCCTCAGGGCCCAGGGGGTGTCGGTGCGGGGGCAGCAGGCAGTGGGGCCTGCAGGAGGGGAGGCAGAGGGCCCCAGGAGGCTCCGGTGGCCAGAGGGGCAGACAACTACCCCGGAGACACCCTTGCGTGGCCAAGTCAGGGTGCACATTAACGTCTCCACCCCTGGCTTCTGTCTCCCTCCCCTTCCACCCTTTATTTTTTAGAAATAAATCCATAGCAGTTCACTAGCTCCACAGCACACAAAGCTGCTTCTCCTTTGTGTCTCTTGGTGTCCCACAGGAACTGACAGGGCAAGGACTGCACCATACTGATACAGGGACTCCCGCATTCACTGCTGAACAGGGTACCCCCATTTCCCATATCTGGTCCATTTTATGTACATTTCCTAGGTCTGGGAAATTTCGTGAAGGCAGTGCACTGACATTTTGCCCTGGAAGGGACTGGATCCATTCATTTGTTAGGCAATAAAAATGCTCCTAGACAAAGGACCCAGGCTGAGAATTTTCCGCTTGGGGTTTTCCCTGTCTCAGAAGCTCTAGTGTTTTTTTCTGTATTCTATTCTATCTTACCCCTGATCTGTGGTCCATGGGTTCATTCTTCAAATCCTGAAGACCAAGGATCTACTGAAGAAGAAATTCCAGTAACAAGCAGGTGCACAGAAATCGCAGATGACTGTGCATACATCACAATGTCCAGATATTGTCGCACTGTGTGTGTTCTTCAGTCGGTGGTTTGTAACATGCAAGATAGTTTTGAAATATTTAGAAAAATTACTATTTATCAGCAAGAATATTTCTACCACATTGTAAACTACTGCAAATATTTTCTTCTCTTCATTTTAATACATTTTTTTGGTAGAATTTGAAAAACTTAAATCTTTCATTCACCTTAAAATAATCCTTTGTGTGCAATGGTAATGATCAAATTACTACAGAGTGTTAACAGCATAATATAAATTTCCTATTCATAGGAAAAATACTTTCTGTGAATCAGGTTAGTACTGAAAATTCATTAGTTTCTAAAAATTTCCCAAACTTATACTCCATTCTCCAAAATTTTCTGTTTTACTAATACTCAGATCCCTAAATCGCACATCATGCCACCAGATGTGGTTATGAATGTGTCTTTAAAATTTACATGTCTCCCTCATTCTCACCCTAGTTTATTATCAAAAATTGCTATCTGCTTTTGTTTTTCCTTTTAATAAAGCCACTACATCTTTAAGAATACTACCATTCCATCTGCATATTACTCCAAGTTTTTATTTATCACCTAGGTAACAAAATAAAGTCCAATATTATCTGGTAAGGGTCAGCACAGAAGCCAATTTGACCCACTACACCCGCATATCTCTCTCTCTCTCTCTCTCTCTCTCTTTCTCTCTCTCTCACTCACACACACACACACACACACGTGTGTGCATGCTCTTTCTTCTCTCTACATTATAAAATGCAGGTTTGTTTTAAATTTAACAATTCAGCTAATGGAGTAAACAATTCCTCGAGACCATAGCTTGAAAACTATCATTTAGCATTAAATCTTAAAGCAGTTAAAGTTTAGCAGCCAAAAGGATAAATACGTTTCCAAGCTGCTTATAGCACAGTGGAAGTGAAGAGCAAAACCCTTGTCCGTGAAAAGCTTTTCGCCTTGGCTTGAGAACATTGTGTTTTTGTTTCTCCCCTGCTCCTGCTCTCTGTCTAGCTCTCTCCCAGGTTTTTTTTAACAGAAATTAAGGTGCTCAAGTCTTAGCCTGACTGTATTTCCTAACATATGCAATGACAGCACACTGGCTCATCAAACTAGACATTTTTCTCAACCCCCTCATAAGCTTTTGTATCCATCTATAGATAGGATTTCTTACATGCTGGAAATTCTCCTTGTATCTTAGATTTGTCAATAATTCTCAAGGAAACTGTCTGCAACTGTACTATTATTATCCCCGTTTTACAGATGGGACAATTAAAGCATTGTCAGGTAGTTAAGCTTGCTCAGGTTGGTATGTGGTGAAATCAAGATTCAAACTCAGGCTGTCTGTGCTTTTGTCTATTAATTGATGCTGTCTATCACAAGCATGCTGCTTCTTTCCTGTTTCAAATGCTACATTCCTGTTGTAGATACTGTAATTTTAATGTTCATGATACCCTCATTTTCAGGAATATTCATCTTCAATTTACTTTATCAATACACTCTCATACCCCAGGATGAATTTGCTATCACTTGGACTTTCTCCACGTCTGACTATCCCATTTTTGAATCCATACTCTATTATTTGTTTTACATGTGTTCATTACATTTATAAATGACCTCACAAACTGTGTTTTTGTTTTTGTTTTTTTGAGATAAGAGTCTCAAGCTATTGCCCTGGATAGAGTGTTGTGGTGTCATAGCTCACAGCAACCTCCAACTCTTGGGCTCAAGTGATCCTCTTGCCTCAGTTTTTCTATTTTTAGTAGAGACATGGTCACACTTTTGCTCAGGCTGGTGTCAAACCTGTAAGTTTAAGCAATCCACCTGTCTCAGCCTCTCAGAGTGCTAGGATTACAGGTGTGAGCCACAGCACCAAGCCCAGCAAAAACTTCTATTCTTTCCTGTCTTCACTTACTTCTCAATCTAGTGTATATTTAAATGCAGAGATCTTGTAATTGAAGAACATACACATGGTCAAAACCCCAACAGATTACTCTCCTTTAAGATAAATCTGATTTCATCTAATAACCACCTATTTTTTTTTTGATTAGAAAATTTGAGCCCTACAGTCTTTTTGTTGAAAAGGTCTGTCAGGTCCTGTATAATCTAATATCCTGTTTATCTTTCTCTTATGTTAATTTTATGTGCCAACTTGACTAGGCCACAGGGTGCCCAGATTAAACATTATTTCTACATATTTCTGTGAAATTATTTCTAAATGATATTAGCATTTGAATCCTTGAACCTAGAAAGGTAGATCATACTCTCAAAAGTATGACATCCACCAACTCTTTGAGGGCCTACAAAAATAAAAGACTGAGGAGGAAGCAATACACTTCTGTTCCATTCTTTTATCTTGTCTCATTGCTTGAGCTGGAAAATTTCATCTCATTTTCTTCTGCTCCTAGACTGGGAAATATATCACAGACTCTCATTATTCTCAGGCCTTGCAACTCAGACTGAGTTATCCCACTGACTTCTGATTTTCTTTTCTTGTCTTTCTTTCTTTCCTTTTTTTTTTTTTTTTTTTTTTTGAGACAGAGTCTTACTATGTCACCCTCAGTAGAGTGCTGGGATGTCACAGCTTACAGCAATCTCAAACTCTAGGGCTCCCTTGCCTCAGCATCCCAAGGATCTGGGACTACAGGCACCCACCACAACACCTAGCTATTTTGTTGTTTCAGTTGTTATTGTTGTGTAGCAGGCCTAGGCCAGTTTAAACAGCCAGCCTCAGTGCACGTGGCCAGTGCCGTAAGCACTGTACTAGGTTCACTGAGGCAATTTCTGATTATCTTAATTCTCCATTTTGCAGATGGCTATCCATAAATTGTAAAACTTCTCAGTTTTCCTAATTGTGTGAGGCAATTCTTCATCACACACACACACAGACACACACATGGATTTCAAACCTTTCTTGGAAAAAATTAATTAAAAGATAAAAATCAGTGTATTATGAACTCTTTCTCAACCTAATTTCCAAGAAGTTCAAGGCAATTTTTTTAAGCCAAGAAACTACTTAGTCCCTATTTATCCCTTACTTCGTTAGGGATCCTGGGAATTTAACCACTCCTATGTGACCATTTTACACTATTAATTGAATAAAAATGGGTGCCCTTTTAAGATTTTAAAAGACTTTTTTTGTAAGCAAACAGAAGACAGAAGGAGAACTGTAAAGTATATGCCTCATGATTTTTGCATGTAAGGACTGCAAGGTATATGCCTCATGATTTTTGCATGGAAGCTCACACAAAATTGTCCTAGTTTAATGAGAGGAGGATCAGAATTATTGTGTTGGAGGACTCTGGTATAGTTTTCTTGGCTTCTATAGCTATTTTCCTGCTATAGCTTTGGTTTTTTTCAAGGCACTCTCATAATGAGTAGATGCTATTGTTCTTTGGCTTTCCTAAAAATAAAGTTGTAAAGGCCTGAGCATCCTCCAAAACTGCTGCCATGACCTTTGCTCTTGACCAGTCTACTATTGCTTTGACTGGACCACTCCATGGACCACTCCCTCCTCTGGACAGCCATTGCATTCATTGTGCTTTGTCTTCAAGATCACAGAGTTAAAACCATGTTTCATCTCCTGTTATAATTCTCCAAATAAATTCTTTAGGATCTTGATACTACTTGTTCAAAATTTCCATGGAAAGCTTGGCTCTTATCTACAGGGAATCTGGGTACAGATGTTCTGGCATCTATCAAGAGGGAATGATTACTCTGCTTTAATTTTTTTATGCTGAATCAATTGTTTACAGTTTTGGCTATGTTTTCCAGTGTTAATCTCTGCTCCTCCTTAAGGAACTAACAAGATTAATTTTTTTTCCTTGCCATTGGCTTTTCACCACAATGGGCTTCATTTTCAATATTTATCTTAAAATAAGTAACCCGTTTGAAAATTGCTGATTACTTTGGGGGCATTGCTTCCATGAACTTTTTGTAAATCTTCTGTGGTTTCAACATTCTTCCATCGAACTTCACCATAAATTTGATAATTGTTTCTTCACTTTTAGCAGATTCATGTTGCTTTGAATCATCAGGTTCTTTTCAAGCTGATTTCTTATTATTCTTCTTCTTAGTGCTTCAAACTAGATTTTGTTCCAACATACTACAGTAAGTTAGCATGAGTTTATTCTGATGCAAAAAGATATTAAACTTTATGCACTTTATGCATAGTTTTTCATAATATCCATTTTCCATGAACTATTTGAAGACCCCTCCTGTGTGTGTGTTGGCTTCTTCCAATTACTACACCTTCCCATCCTATCTTTTCACATTCCTTCAGATACAGTAGCCTATGTACCCTGATCTCATTCAGTTTATCAAGCTTAGCAACTCTTTTGTATTATATAGCGGTGTTCTCTCTTCCTGGAGTATTTTTTCAGGAATTTTCAACTATCTTAACAACCTAGCATACTTAATTTTTCAGCTTATTTAACTCCAACCTAGAGAATTCTCCTATCACCATCCAATGGGCATAACCATTACTCTTATTGTACATGTTCCATGGCATCAACTCATTACTTATTTCTTTCTTTGTTACCTCATTTATCTTTCTAGGAAAGCATTGTAATGCTAAATGGCAAAAATAAAAGAAGAGTACACCTTATTTTTATTTTAACTAGTAACACTCAGCATATTGTCTGGCAGAATAAAACCTCAATGAATTGTTGGATCAAATAGTTAAGAGCACTCCTAAGGACACCTTTAGTATCAATCAGCATTTAGCCACAACAGAGTCACCTTCAGTTTTGGAAATTGATCTGCCAAGTATGTACTAGAAATTTAACCTGATTTTCTTAATATTCTTTTTCCTTTATTGAGTAAATATTGGTGTTGGTGACTAATAACTTGTCCTACCACCACTTTCTTTGTGCTCGCAGTTACTCTGCCTATTGTGGCTGAACTTTTACTAGCTGAAATTCTTCCCTGAACAAGAGGTCCATGGAGGTATCATTGTTAATCCTGTGCTGATAGCTGTGCATCATTACTCTCATTCACAAAATTTATCTGAAAATACTGTTGAATAAAAGGATTTATCTGACTATCTTTCAAATTGTATTTCTTCATCCTGCAGTATCTGCAGTATCAGATCTCTCTCTACCTAGGAAAATATAAATTGTTCACTAACATGGAGAGCAAATATTGCTCTCAAAAACAAAGGAAAAAAAAAACAAACAAAAAACAAACTAAGCTGGGCTCAATGGTTCACCTCTGTAATCCTAGAACTCTGGGAAGCCAAGGTGGGAGGATCCCTTGAGTTCCGGAGTTGGAGACCAGCCTGAACAAGACTGGGATCTCATCTGTACTAAGAAAAGGAAAAAAAAAAAAAAAGCCAGGCATTGTTGCAGGCAGCCAGAGTCCCAGCTACGCAGGAGGATTGTTTGAGCCCAGGAGTTTGAGTTTGCTGTAAACGAAACTGATGAAATGGCAGCCTAGACTAGGCAACAGAGTGAGACTCTATCTCAAGAAAAATAAGCAAACAAATAAAATTTAAAAATCCAGAAATATTTTACGTACACAGATGCATGGACACACACCAGCCCTGGACATATGTGCATGCTATGTAAGTGCCTAAGGGGATCATATACTATATTTTGAGCTGTTTTGAGTAGTCTTTTCTTAGATAGGTACATTTTCTTGACTCACAATAAATAGATTTCTTGCCATAACATCCATTGAAATAATCTTTACTCAGGCAACCATTCCCATAAAACTGTACTGAAATAAAAATACAATACTTTATATAGGCATGTTATTTGGAAATGAATTTGTATATGGGTAAACTCAAGGATATACTTTCAAATGCATTTATGTATTTATTTAAGACAGAGTCTCACTTTGTTGCCCTTGGTAGAGTTCTATGACATCATAGCTCGCAGCAACCTCAGACTCTTGGGCTTGAGCAATCCTCTTACCTGAGCCTCCTGAGTACAACAATTTGCTAAGAGAAGAGACGATAAGTGTTGTTACTACCAAATATATAACTATGTGAGATGACATTATTGTTAATTAGCTTGATTATAGTAATTATTTCACAGCTTTATTGATGTAAAACTGTCATATAAAATTGTGTATATTTAAGGTGCACACAAGTTGTTTTCATACATTTATACATTATAAAACACTAAATCTGACAATTATACATCAATAAAGTTGGAAAAATAAAATATAACAAAACTATTAGCATAATTTATAAAAAACATATAAACACATTTTAAAATGTATTTTATCTGCAGTCATATGTGCATGTTTGAATTCATACACAGATTTTCAGGTGTACATAAACATTTGTGCATATCTGTGTGTGTTTATGTTTACATTAGTTATTTCTTTGGGTAGAATTTTGAGGTTCTGATTATTGGTGATAATTATATTAGATAATCTTGCTTAATTTCTATTTTCAAAAGATGTGATTTTGGAATATCAAAAATTTGATATTTGAATATTTCTTGGAGTGGAATATCTTATTTTACCACTGGACTTTTGCTTATATTTTATTTAAACCTTTTGTGTGGATATTTATAGCAGATTTGGTTTTTAGTGTAATTTTTTCATGCATATAAAATTTTGGTGGCATTGTTCTGCTTTAAGAAGTTTTACTAATCTCCTTTATTATTATCCTGAATAATTTAACTGACATTGGACTCATTTGTATAAGGTCTATCAAAGTTGAATAGATCTCACCTGTGAAAACCCTGGTTCTGGGAGGAGCCAAGATGGTGGCCGAGTAACAGCTTCCTTGCAACTGGGCTCAGTGAGACTGGGGAGAGAAGACTTCAGGCATCTCTGGCTGGCGAGATCTGCCCAGAAACATCCCCTTGGGGACACAGGGAGACAGTGTGAGACTTCTAGACCCCCTGAGGAAGGGAAAAGCAGTGGAGATCTGGCAAGTGGGTTGTGTGTGTTCATTTGGTCTAATCCTGCCGGCAACTGTGACTACAGCACCAGTGAGATTGCAAACTGGAAAGGCCTTACCTGTGAGCTGTTTGGGTTTCTTTTGGACTTGGCACTCGGTTGAACTGCCTTGAGAGAACTGGGGCAAGCGTGCGGAGGTATTTGAGTGTTGTCTGGGGCTCCAGACTGAGCC